>JAWLRI010000102.1:27664-56073 GCA_034781795.1 Crypturellus tataupa | reverse complement strand
GTGCAAGTCGCAGAGCAAGCGCTGCGGCCGGCAGCGCGACGGCAGGGGCGGCGGCGGCCTCCCGGCCCGCCGGCCCGACCGTTACGTCGTGTCGGAGCCGTTAGAGTGGGAGGGGCCGGAAACTTCAGGGGCTCCTGTGGTGTCGGTTTTTATTAATAAAGGCGGGAGGGAAAGAAAATAAAGCACTGCTGTGGCCGCGTCGCGTTGTCCTCCGCGGCCCCCAGGCGGGCGTGGAGAGGAGACTGTGACTTTGCTGGCGATGTCCTGTTTGCTAATGGGATTACTCGGCTATTAAGCAAATGAAATGACAGAAGTGACAGTGCTGTTTAACACGTTTTGCTTTTTTTTTCCCTCAGTGCTGTTGTGCGTCAGGATGTAAATTTCCACCTGATAGCCCTCATATTTTTTTCCCTGTGTTAATTTTTTCTTTCCTGTGTTAATACTGTTAAGAATAAAATTGTTAAGAATCCCTAATTGCTAAAAAGCTTAGCAATGGGACAGAGCCCTGTTAGAGTGGACACTGAACTGAAGGTTTGCTTTGAAGAAAGGGGTGACTTCCAAATACGGCGAGCGCTGTATGCAATAGCGCTGTGCTGATCTGCATGCTCATCCTATATGGTCAGCATTTCAACTATCTTCTCTTTTTTGGTTCTTTGTGGCAGAAAAGTTCTGCAGCAAGTGTTGAAAGAGCAGTGACCGTAATGCTGTGAATGTGTGTGGAGATCCCTTCCAGCCCCCGGGAGTAGTGTGAGAGGAAAGCGAAAAAATATCTGACTGAAGGAAAACTCTTAAAGAGCGAGAGCTGAGCGATCGGGTGGGGGAGATAGGGAGTGACTTGAAAGCAAAGATAATTATTGGTGTCCTAGAAGATGATGGCAGAAATACTCTAAATAGCTCTGAGGAGAACAAAACATTTTGCTTAAAGCTGAGACAAGAACATCAAGATTCAAGATGGATGTTTTAGGTGCTCGAGTGTATTTTATTATAGAAATCGGTTAACGTGGCATCCTTCCTGAGAAATATTTCTCCTTTTGCTTGCATGCATATTCTGGATCTCAGTGAAAGCGATATGAACTTTTTTTAGAACTTGATGGTAATTTTTCAGATTGTTTTTTTTTTGTCATTAGAAATATAGATGACTTATTTCCCATGTAAAATTTTCAGAGATCACTTTTTTTTGAGTTTTGTGTTGTAGGACTACTGTTTTGTGACAGGCTCTGAATAGACAGACCTTTCCTGGAAAAGAGTTATTTGAAATTGGTAGTAGTCTGTTTACCAGCAGCCACCTCATGCCCACGGTAGGTGGGAAAGGAGATTATTCTCACAGTTGAAAAAAACTAAAATGATGCGAGTTTGCATAAATTTGAGTTCTTGTAATACTAATTGATTTTTCTCCAGTATGTATTTCTAGTCTTGTCAAGCCCTGTATTTTAATTTAGAGTAGTGCTTAACACTTAAAGAAGTGCTTGGCAGTATGTAGTGAAAGGGTGTATCACAATGTGCTTGGGAACTGTTGAATTACCCAGGCGATAATTGTGTTAAAGGAGCTTGTTCTGAAAAGACAAAATATTACTGCATATCAGGATGAAGTATGTGGCTAGTCCGATTAGAGAACACTTTAAAGTTTAGTTTTCTCTGTAAATTTGTTAGTAACAATTTCTGTCATCTCTAAGCAACTATCTTAGTTCTATTCTGAATATAACATGACAATCCATTTGCTCAAGTTCTTCTGGCATTAGACTCAAGAGATAGACTTCAATGCTGTTAATCATGGTAAAAAAAAATGTTGCAGAATAATAGACTTTGAATCAGTTATTGTGACCGGTTGTGTCTTTATTTGAACAGTTAAAATTTGGGGTGGATAAAAGAAAAGATAATGATTTGAAAGCGTAGAAAAGGAAGAAAAAAGTGGACTAGAAAAAAGGTTGTTTGAAGTAGAGAATACTTATGATGACACTTAAATTTTCACCCATTTTTCACTAAGAACTGTGTATGCATGGTTGTGTTGCTGATATTGTAAAACTTTTTGCATACAGACTTTTATGGAAAGCAGTGGTAAAAGTTTTAGAAATAAAGTGAAACTCTAGTTCTATCACTTGTTACCTGTTGCTTTTTTTGTTGTTGTTGTTCGCATAACTGGCATCAAGGCAAGGGTAGTTATTTTGCTTTTCTGATATCAAGGTGACCATGCCGTTCTGTGTGTCAGAATCAACAACGTGGCAGTAGCTGTGACAAAAGAAGCCAGACTTCACCTGTTCAAAGCACAAGAATGGCAGGAGCTGCACAACGGTGTCCAGCAACACAGCTGTGCAGAGAAGTTCTCTAAAGCTCAGCTGACAAGTGAGTTGCTACCTCTTTCCCCTTAAGAATTCTTATCTAGGTGTTTAGAACCCTGATATTTCAGTGGATTTGGACTTTGCATCAACGTAAGTGAAAGCGGGACTTCGCTCTGCTGACAGTTTAAAAAAAATTGAAGAGATTGGAAGGAAATATGATTATTTTGCTTACATCACTGCAGAGGACTTTGACTGGAAGTTGTAACTTAGTGTATTGCTGGAAAGTGGCAAATGGTGGGAGACTTTAATGCAAACAGCCAAACTTCACAACAGGTTCTAGCCTCACGTTCTCATTTGTGCAGTGCTGAAAGTTACATGTTTGGATGAACTTTTCATTTACTCATTTGATACAGAGATTTTTTAACCTCTGCTTGGAATAAAATTCTTTCTTATTCTTTCTACTAAGGCTTTTTGTTTGTTTGTTTGTTTTGTATAAAGCTTATATATATAAATGTTTGCAGTGGACAGAAGTGCACTTTGAGTTGTGACTTCAGTAGTTAAGGGGAGGAAAAAAAAAAAAACGCAGACAGATTCTGCTGCAGATACCTCTGAAATTTTGAAATAACTGTTTGTAAGGTGGGAGTGTTTAGTCCAAGCATGCAGTAACAGGGAAACTTTCCACCTGGAAACTTCTTTTTTTCTTGTGTTTTGTTTTGTTTTCTTCACACTCTCATAGCCATTTTTGTTCATTTATGTCTGTATGCCATTAGTGAAAATTAATTTGTCTGAGTTATGCTGCCTTATTTTACAGTTTGGCTTTATCATCATGTAATAATAATTTTGTAATATGGGAGGTGTTTGAATCTCCCATATTTTTTGTTTCTCATCCTATCCTTAGTCATTGTTATCATAATTTATTGTAGTTAGTTCATCTGTAGCCCACTAATTATTTCATCATTTCTTCTACAGAGGGAGGCTTTTGTTTGTGGTTGAGCTGACTAACACTAGAGTTTAGTAATCAGTGCAATAGCACTTGTGACTCGCAGTTCAACACACAAAGCTACAGATTTCATTTGCAGCAAATGTTCATTTCGGTGTGTAGTGATGAATAGTTGCCTTTGTTAAAAATCATGCTAAGATCAATAGCATCTTTAAAGCATGCATGATATTTTTTTACTGTTTTCTCCTGTCACCGTTCCTTTTAGTGCTCAATGTATCTTTGAAAAACAAGTAGAATAAATTTCCCATGGGTATTTTTATATTTTGCATTTTTTTATTTGCATAAGTGTCCTTTAATATAGAGTAGCTATTCTGCTGGATACTGTGCAAGAAGGTGGAAGTTACCAAAGACAGTAGAAGCTCTATGAACTTACCATCTTCTGGCAGAACGGAGCCATCCCAAGCAAACCCCAATGCTGCATGTGTCCTCACCACCCCGTGACTGCATCTAGTTGAAACTGAAGATGCAGATGGAGAGCTGAGTCTTTGGTGCTGTGGCTGTCTTTCAAAGCAAAGATTGTTTTTTACTATATGTTGTTTATATAGCATTTATAAGTGATGATGTGGATTTAGATGTTCTTTAGAAGATTAATTCTATCGAAAAAAGAAAAAAGACTACTCAAGTATTTACTCCACCTTTTGTTTTGTTTGTTTGTTTTCTTTCAAAGTGACTGTGAACCACACAGAGCAAAATCTGACAGTGTCCCAGGTTCCTTATCCGGAAACATGGTATGTGTTTTATGTAGACAAGTTTACCTGCGAGGAGAATTATTCTGAATCCGAGGATATTCAATTTGAAATGGTCTTACTAAACCCAGATGCAGAAGGGAATCCATTAGATCACTTTAGCGCAGGGGAATCTGGTAAGATTTTTTTTTCTTAAAATTAGATTTGTAAGATAAGGATCGCTTTGTAAGTTAAGGATCTGATCACCCAGGCAATCAATACTTACTTGAAACTGCGTGGAAAAGGGTAGAATTGGGGACTTGGCAACAGTTTCTTACATTTCAATTTCTTTTTTTCAAAGAGTGGATTCCATTAAATTTTCTAATCTTACAGATAAAGCCTTCCCTTTCTCTAGAGTGACTGTCCAAAACTTCTCTCATTAGCAAAATAGTTGCACAGGGAGGCATGATATTTATGTCTATGCTGATAAGTATTTTCCCTTTGAAACTGTAAGCTTTCACTTCAATGTGAATTTAATTCCTGAATATAATGAATTTATTCTTGATGTTCCTTAACTGTTTAAGCTTTGATTCAGTGCAGCATGAGTTCATACACAACACAGTCTTTTTGCCAGTACAATTCTAAGTGTTTGGAAGTTTCCAAATAAGTTGGTCAGAGGCTGCAGGCATTGTGGTTATTATTTAAGAAATGTAATTTTGAGCCTGTAAACCTGCAAAGCAGAGCTTCTAGATGTGACTCAAGATCACAGACAAGGAAGCACGTAGAAAAAAAACTATATGGTTTTGTTGATTGCAATCCATCTACGTAGGCATCACTGCCATTATCAGCTTCACTCGTCAATATGACATTAACTTGCGACTTTTAAGGGAAGAGTTCAGCAGGCTAAGTCTGCCAACACATACGCATCGAGCCGAATTGCTATGCAGAGAATCAGTTGTTTTGCTGCTGTTCTTGGTCTCAAGAGGATGTAGAGGGAACAAAGACAGCTTCCTTTTTGAAGGGAAGAAAATCTTCACATTAAAATATTTAGTGGGATTTCTAAGAAAGTGCACTGTAAAGCATTCGTTTGTTTTCTGGCTTATGTGAACAGGCTCTTTAAGTTAATCTCTTTATTAACTGCACTTGTTGCTCTGAAAGCATAGTTTGTACTTTTTCTTTGGTGAATTTTACATTCAAAAGTGAATTACAGGTTAATTCAGTTATTCCCCAAAGGCAGCAATAGCCTGCTAAATCAAGCGGCAAATGCACTGTAAGATATTATCCAACCCTTAAAGTAGAATGAAGGAGAGTACTTTCTAGCAAGGCAGCTGAATTCTGTATAAATTTTGTAATAAGGCTTGAGCACTCTGAAGTAGAACTCAGAAAAGCTAGAGTGTATGGTAAGAAATGTAAATGTGTTGGATGCAGCTATTTAGAGCTTAAAAAATAGAAGATGGGATGAGCCTTGCCTCTCATCCCTTTCATGGCTGCAGAGGAATGTGCCTCCATTCGGAAGGAGAAGCTGCAACTCTGCTCTGAATCCTGAAACAGCCTATGAGGATTTTTTAAGGCAGCTTTAGAAGATATTTTTTATTCCTTTTTTTTTTTTTCATGATGTGTGCGGTTTAGAATGTTAGAATGCCATAGAAAAGATCCAGCTTTTTTTTCCCCTCCTTCACTGAAGAAATTTTAAACTACATAGTTACAGCTGGTTTTAGTTAGGTCTCCTTTAAATTTAGAGTTATGCCCCTAACACATGAGATCTCAAATTTAAGCAGGCTACAAGGCTTGAGACTGTAAGTTTGTTGTTATGATGTTTCCTTGAGAAAGGAGGGTTGGGTTCCCATGCCTAACAAATAATCTTCTACCATTTTACAAGATAACAATCTACGATTTCTAGGAGAAGCTGACCAAGTAGGCAGCATTTGAAAATGTTTGAAAATCTTTGAAGTCAGGTACTCTAAGGTACCTGTTTTTTTTTTTTTTTTTTTTTGGTTTTTTAAAATGTTTTAAAATATTTTAAGTCAGGTAATCTAATTTACCTTTTTTTTTTTTTTTTTTTTTTGCCTTCTGACACGTATAAGCTACTTAAAAGTCAGAAATAATGGTCATATCTACTACACACACACACACACGTGTGTGTGTAGATATATATGTATATATATACATTATAAAACAGTAATCTTCAGTCTGAGCTATACTTGAACTACTGCTGAAATCCATAGTATTAGGGCCTCCCCTGCTGGCTGCCCCAGCAATGTACTCACTGTTTTCCTTGTGTTTAGGAATCCTGTGACCACAGGGTGAGACGGATCTGCTCACTGATCTGTTAGAAAGTCAGTTATACTTTTATTTTCTCCTGCACTGAAATACAAACATATGCGGATTTCTCTTAAATCCTTTTGATCTCAGACCTATAAGCTACAGCATCTTTAACTGCCGGATGCTTTCTGTCCTGATTTTTTTTTTTTTACTGTTTATTAAAGGCTAGTTGATTTTCCAGGTGTTTCCACTCTTCATAATGAAAAAATACGCTGCTCTTAAATCTTGCCAATTTCTGCCTCTGGAGCACAAAGATAGAGTGAAAGAAAAAATAAGAGATTTGATTTGAAATACATTTTTTTCTTTCGTCATACATAAATTTTGCCTTTTTGTAGGGGGCTGGGAAAGACAATGGCTCTGACGCTTTTGTTTTATTGAGTATTTAAATCTTTATTCTCTTGTTCTCCCATTTCATTGCCCTGTATTCTGACTAGCTAAAGGTAACTAACTTTAGTAGAAGTTATGGTCCTAGAGAATATTCAGAATTCATCCCATTCTAATGATTTTCTTCAGCTGAGATATTGAAATGTGTGTAATTGCTCTGTTTCTGATCTACGATTAGAACTGATTGAAGTTTTAAAAGTTTTTAACAAAATTGTTTTACTGGAGTAAAAAACAATGGTCAGAATCTCATTTTGTGGAAAAAAAGCATTTGATTTCCAGGAAGGCTAAGGAAAAAAGTTTTTTTTTTTTTCGTTATTGTTGTTGTGAGAAACTTCTATTTACCTGTTTTTGCTTTTGACACTTTTTAATGCCAGAGTTTTTGACCCTCTGATAGGTCATATGACAGGTTCTAAAGCTTGTAGGTACTAAAAAAACACTCCAGGATCCAGATGCTGAGGAAAGTATTTTACCAGTCAACTGCTGAACTGAATACCACAGTACTCTTGTTTTGCAGATGGTAGCAAAACTTTTGGGCTCCGCTCTATGAAATTATAACTGGATTTTTTTTATATATATATTTTTCTTTAGATTTCTCTTTCTCTGAGAGAAAGGTTCTCAGACTCACCGTACTTTTATTTTATGTGGAGGACGAGTGACACCCAGTGGTTAAACGGATCCTATGGAAATATGTTCAGGGTTGTTATCATTTCAGATTGTGCCTTTAAAAATTGACACAAAACCCAAACTCATTCTGAGTCATTTATTAAATGAGTTTGACTGATAAAATTGGCTGCAATTATTTTCTGCTTGTTAAGAAATGAGGCCACTTTACACTATTTCAGTATTTGTTACAAAACTCTTTATATTCTGAACAGTTTTTCTGAACAGAATATTTATATTCTGAATATCTCTTAAACTAAGCAAATGTGTTGTTGAGTAAAGATATACTTTGTCAAATCAGTTTATAATCAATATGCTTGAAAAACTAACTGACTTTTTTGGGTTTGGATAAAATAAGCTAGGATTTAATTATTTTACATGTATTTTCATTCTGGGGAGATTATTGATTAATACTACCTAAAATGTTGTAATTCTGTGCTGCTGGTAAGTTTTTGTTTGTTTGTTTTTGTTCTTTTAGTAAAACTAATCTGTATTTTTCCCCCACAGGTTTACATGAATTCTTTTTCCTGCTTGTCCTAGCATACTTCTTAACTGCCTGCATATATGCACAGTCCCTATGGCAAACAATTAAGAAACGTGGACCTATGCATACTGTGTTAAAGGTGCTGTCAATTGCATTGCTGTTGCAAGCTGGTTCAGCTTTTGCCAACTACCTGCATTTCTCAAGGTATCTTTACTTACTTTTGCTTTTAATTTTAATATTTGAAGGTGCTGCAAAGATCAACACGTGATCTTTCCTGTGGTGATTGAGATAAAACATTGATCTAACTTTTTAAAACTATGTTGTTGCCTAAGTGTGCTTTTGAGAGAGAATATAAATTTAGGAATGACTCATTTAAATATCATCTCTTATTCTTTTATCAGTTATTCTAAAGATGGAATAGGAGCACCTTTTATGGGAAGTCTCGCAGAATGTGAGTATGCTTGTCCTATTTTTTTTTTAAAGCATCCCTATATATTAATCTATATAATGCATTATCTGATGTTGGACCAGATTATGATCTTAGGCATATTGCTACCTTTTAATGAGAAAGGAAGTGGCTTATAGGATGAGCAGTGTAACAAATGATCATGCAAAAAAATGCTTGATGTTAGAATTGATGTTAGCAAAGCATTTTTCTCGACTTTGTGTAGGTATTCTGAGCTTTCATTGGAACTGAATTTCTGTAACATCCCATCCTAAAATTCACTAGTCAGAGGGTTCTTTCCAAACTAAACATGCTGTTTTCATTTGTTCTAAAGTACCAAATGAAAGCAGTACTTTGATGCTGAGATGGTATGAGAGAGTAACAACCTATACAGGAAAACACCTTCCTTCAGAGAGTCCCCTGTAACACTTGCAGTTAGAATTAACAGCCTCTTGATGGCACTTGGAACCACAGTAATTGATGCTCTTTCTTCTTTAGAACGTTTGAATTAGCAAACCCTTGCAGTCTTTTTAACAACTGTGTTATTAAACTTTCCTTCTGGTCTTCTGAAATCATATTAAGTGGAGGGTAAGGGTTCTTCCCCAGTGAAAAATCCAGTGTCAACTGTAATGCACCATGAAGTGTTTCATCTTAGATTTTATGTGTATGCAATATAGTAAAGACCACAATTGTATTTTCTCAAAGCAGAAAATAGTAGGAATAAGGTCATATTTCTCAAATTAATAGCTACAGTTAAGGGATTTAATTAAGAGAGTTTTCCTTCCCTACTGATTTTAAAATGCATTGATCACAAAAGAGTAAGAAAGCAGAAGGAATAGAAATGTGGAAAGCTTCAATTTCAGTTATAGCTCTAAAGAATGGATAGGAAGTGTAGTTTGGATATTGAATGTACTGCTATTTTTCCCATATTAAAAGTGAAATCCTAGTTAAAAGTTGGTGTTAAAAATTCCTATCAACTTCAGTAGGGTCATTTTTTTTTTTTCTAGAAACCTATTTAGATAGTATCCCTGGCAACTGTTTTTTTTTCTGAACATCATTTAGCTTTTACTGCTTATAAAGACTTGACCCAAAACCTAATTAATCACCTAAATTTGCATAATCACCTAAGATCATATAATCACATGAATAATTCTGATACTTGAAAGCAGCACAAGTAGTTGACAATCCTTTAACTTTTGACAAAATCAGAACCAGAAAGCCAAAGAAGATTATTATGGCTGATGTGCAGGAAAAGATGGATTGTGATGGAATTGGACACATTTCTTTCCAATTCGGTTGTGCAAGGCTCTGTACCTACCTTGGATACAGTGGGATGGTCATTTTAAGAATTTCTCTCAATGGTAAAGCCCCTTCTTAGGTTCAGGCAACATATTTGATCCATCAAAGTTAAGTTGTACTGAGTCTTTTACCATTTTATCCGGGAATCGATATGAATTGTTGCTACATGGAAGCGCAGCAATATCTACATCCAAGATGTGACTGAGAAACAGTCTCTGACTATAGCTTTTACATAGGGAAGAGGTTATTTTCAGGAGTGTCTGACTATAAAATTGGTGAATGCTTTTTAAAACGCCTAGATTTATTTTTTTTTTCCATACTGATTTGGCGTTCCATAAGCTCAGGTAATATTTTTTCTACGGCTCTCCGACTAATGGTTTGCTTCAGAGAATGTAACTTGGTGACTGGAGTGTACTGAATAACTCCTAAAGCTGGCGTTTGGACTTGAAAGTAACCTAGAATTTTTTCTAATGGCAGTAACATTTCAGCAAGGCTAATGAGTAAAGCCTTGAATATATCTAACTTGATTTATTTTTAATCAGCTACAGCTTCAAACACAGGTTTGAGACACTGATTAAAAGAGTAACTTTATATTGTACATGTTGTTTATTTCAAATGGAGCAAAAAATGGACACAGCAATATGAGGGAAAAGGTGTTTACATTTAATGAAATGAAGTGCAGACAGACTGTTTCTCCAAATTAAGTTGTATTAGGGCTAGTCATTAGCTTTTTTTTTTTTTTTTTTTTCCCTTTATGTATCTGAGAATGAAATTTTTCTTTAAGGTGCTTTTTGTTGCAAGCTGCTTTATCCTTATGATAAAATATAAACAATTTAAAGTACATGCAACCATCTTTTTTTGAACAGGAAAGTTTGCTGGAAGAAAGGAGTTAATTCCATCATGTTTCATATTAGCAGAATGAAATATATAGTGTAGTTAGTACACACATATTATGATTTTAGTCTATTAGCATTTGTAAATCTGTTTATGCCGTCTGGACTCCTGGTCCCAGACTTCTCCAGCACAACCAGAGTGGCATTTGGAAGGATGCAGTGCCCTGCCTATGTTGCTGCAGAATTGAAGCCTAAGCAGAGGAAAGCTACTGGTGAACTATCCAGTCGTTGAAAACACTTTGAAATAGCCACATTTTGTGACAAAACAACCTCAGCTAGTTGAAGTGTCAAAGCATATGTCCATCTTCCCTTTGTGGGTATATACCTTTTTTCTTTTTTTTTGCTCTAGAAAATCTTTATTACTTTTTGTTGTTATTGTTGTAACTCTGTTTATATTCCTTTTGTTTCCAACAGTGTGTGACATAGTCTCTCAGATACAAATGCTGTATTTGTTGTTGAGTCTGTGTATGGGTTGGACAATAGGCAGAATGAAGAAATCTTACAGCAGACCTCTTCAGTGGGATTCCACTCCAACATCTACTGGCATTGCTGTAGCAGTTGTTGTTACACAGGTTTGTATTTTATATTTATATTTATGGTGAAATATACAGCTGCTATTAGGTATGACAGAACTATGAACCAACTAATTTCAATATTTTATGAGGGAGGGAATATCAAGACTGGAGAAAAAAAAACCCACAGCATAATGCGCACCCGGTATATCTAATAGGTAACAACACCTCTTCTTTACTTTAACAATTTAAGGTGTAGCTCCACAGTATGATTTTGCTCAGCTGCAAAACCACTTAAGAAGTTCCCACAGTTTTCCAAACTTGGTGTGCCAGTGTTTGTAGCATTGAATGTAAACCAAATCGGTGAAATGATCTCAATTCCAAAAAAAATAAAAAAACAAAGTGGGGGGGAGAAAAAAAGAAGGAAAAAAAAAAGAGGAAGAGGAGATTTGGGAGATTGTAGCACAATTATTTTACTGATCTGGGTTATAATATCATTTTATAATGTTGTAATTAGTACAACCAGTGGGCTTTGTTGGGGGTGGGGGGGTGAACATAGAGCTTTGGGAAGAAAGCCAAGAATGTATTTTTGCCAAAAAGATTTGAAACTCCACCCTCAGTGTTTTCCTCTTAGAACCACTCTAACAGTATATCTAGTAGTCTTTTCAGTTAGTATAAGGGAATTCTTAAAAGGTTGACGTGCAGGATTGGTCTTGCAAATATACAAATGGTCTGACACATAATTTAATTCAAATATTTTCCATTAATATAAATTAGAAAGCCAAGTAAACTAGTAACTTAAAAGTAAATTGTAATGGAGATCATCCAACCCTGGTGATGCCTTTTGTAAACAAATTTTTTTAAATCACGGCATAAAGACAAGAGAATCTGGAAGCCATTAAGAATGAGAACAGGGAGAAACTGGAGACAATAATGAGGAAGAGATTAAGTTTTGTGACATTTGAGTAGTATTTGTAATTAGTATAGCTTCCAAACTGAATAAGTGGACTACTAGAACATTAAAAGTACCTGGGAGCTGACAGCACTCTTACTAATTAAGAACATAAACCAAAGGCTATTAATGTTGGACTGTTGAAATTTCAAGGTAGCTTCATTACACTTCAATCTGACACCCATCCAGCAGCAGAAATCTTACATGCTGTTAGTAAAGACTTCTAAAGCAAATACTTAATTTTACTTGTGTCTTTCCACGGGTACATGTGTATGGGTGTGTTAGTGTTCTGTCAATTGAGACTGGAAAGTTTTTTGTTTTTATTGTTTCCTTTCCAATTTACATGGAAAGGACACTCAGTATCAGGTGGATCTTTTTTGTTGTTACCCATGTAATAAAAATTAGGACAAATATCATATATGCGGCTTTTCCCAGCTCTGGTCCGTCATGCACCTGCACTGGCTGTTTCAGCAGCACTGGAGCATTGGCATGAAGTCAGCTATGATGCAAGCATCTCTCTCCTACATCTTTCTTCCTGGTACCATTGAGAGTGTCAGGGGTGGCAAGAGTCTTTGCCTGGGTGGTTCTGCACTCCATTGCACTGCCTTCTGTCTCCAGCAAGGCTTGCCCAGCTCCAAGAACATCTCACCGCTTCTAGAGAGGGTGTCTTCCATCTCCTGGCCCAGTACCTGCAATATATTCCTTTTCCCAGATTTCTCCTCTTTATTACTGAATGCAATTCCTGAGCTTAGGGAAGCAGAACCCAGACAACATCACTTCTGTCAAAGGTGCTGATCTTAAAGCTTTGTTCTCCGGATTACTTCGTTGCTAGCTGGTCTGTCTGGATAGACATGGGTGTTGGACATGCTGTAGCAGGGCAATCAATGAGCACTTTTATTTATAAAAATTAAATTAATCTGGGTTTGTTTCTGTCTATCCTACCCGTTTGCAAGGGTTTTCCAGTTAGAGCTAGCTTCTGTACAAGAGGCTGGGCAGACTTACGTGGATAATCGGAAATGCTATCAGGAGTTGCAAGAAGCAGAATATGGAAATTAAGCCATGTTAATTTACTGATGTTCTAGACTACCTGCCATCTTCTTGAGTCTCTTAGTAAACTTGGAGATGGTTATTTTGGAGATGGCTGAAGCATTTTGAAAGTCTCTGGGACTTCCATGTCTCTTCAGAGGAGAACTGATGGCAAATTCCTAGTGTCTGAGGACTCTGGTAGCTATAGAGAAGCCCATACAACTTGAAGTTCTCCTTGAATCAGAAAGATATCTGCCCGTGTAGACAAGAAGGAAGTTGAGCAGCTGGACAACCTGAGGAAACTTGCTATTCTTCAAGTTAACTGCAGTTTTAACTGGCAAACTATTCAAACTATTCAAACCCTGCAAATACACACCTTTATTTTTTTAAACTCTTTATACTGGTACTATGAATTTTATTTGTTCTTTCAGAAACACAAGCAGTTTCCTGGGATGTGTTTACAAGTTGCCATCAGTGTAGGGTGGATGTTGCCTACGAGTCAGCAAATCTCTGTGGTCTCTGTGGCTACAAGAGCTTACATCTCCAAGGAGGGACAGATCTTCCATCCACATCTCCCTCTGCCTTAACTTGTTCTTTCTTTCAACCTCAAAGCAAGGGATTCTCAGGCCACTGTCTGTTCATTAAAGCTTCTGCTCTTGAGACACAAGACTTGTTCAGAGCATTTTATTGATGACCTAGGCCTCTCTCATGACCTGAGTAGTGTCACCTATCTGGGCTGTTTGGAGAGGTTGTGGTGATTCCAGAAGAAAAACTGATAGCTTTGATGCTGATGAAAATGCACGTTGTCTCTTACTGCATTAGACCTTAGGCTGTAAGATACACCCCTAGATATGCTCAGAATTAGTGTATGCTTTTCCTTTCCTCTGCCTCTGACCCCATATCTAAAACATTTTTCCTGTCTTGACAATGCATAGCATCAGATACCAAAGTACTAAACATATTTATAAGCAGTTAGTTAATCCACTTCACCTTTCTACCATTTCCTTTCCCTCTTCCCCTTGTCTCTTGCAGCAATCTGTCCCATGAGAACCTGCTTTGACTGGAGATTGGTATGTTATCTTGGAGGGCCATAAAATCAATGTTGGCATTGCAGGAGGGAGGAAGAACTATACCATAATTGTTTCCTCATGACAGAAGAGAAGTGTCTGATGCTTCTTTGTGTGGTTGTGGAGGATAAACTTGTATATCTGGAACATCAGGGTGATGTCCATGGCAAACATTTTAGTAGCACTTTAAGAGGTAAATGGGTACTGGTCAGTTGTTCCTGTCCGCTGAGCCCCAAGATAGGTAAGGTGTGTGCACAGGTGGTGTCAGGCCTTTTGAACCATGTACTGTGTAAACAAGGGGACTGCCATTCTCCTTTACATTGTCAAGAAGAAACTGTGACTTTTAGGTTTGGTGTAACTAGTGCAAGTCAGCCTTTCAGTTGTGCACCTACCCAGCTCATCAGCTCTTTTGTAGACAGCTTGAATGGGGTGGTTGTTCTGGATAATTAGGAAGGATATTCACCCTGATTTCTTCTCTGAGATCTTTTCAGAGCTGCAACATAGATCTGCTCAATGACAACAGAAAAAGCCTCTGATTTCTGCTTGAACGAGTTGATGTCTGTGTGGGAGTTGTTTTGTTTTGTTTGTTTGTTTGTTTTCAGCTTGTTCCTGCTATCACAGCCAAGTGAGCTGATGTCCGCCTTTCACTGGTCAAGGCAGGGATGTCAGGACTCATTGACCTTAATTTCTGTGACACAGCCAAGGAAATTTGGATCTCAAGATCATTTTTGTCTATGAAAGCACTTCCTTCAGAGACTAGGTCGCATAATCCATTACAATCTAAAGAAGCTCCATAGTACAAATCATATATATTTTTCTTTTTCAGAATATTGCTTTTCTCCGGTCAGTGTGGTTCCAACTTTTGTAGTAAGAGGAATGACACATAGGGCATCTTCACCTGGGCCAGGTTTCCAGCCTATTGGGTTAATTTCTGCCACCTGCTTATTTTGGAATAGCACAGTGAAGCTGAAGGAAGCTGGACTTCTCTGATGTTACATTGGTGTTGTTGCACACACTCTTTGATCAACTGATTTCTGTGCTGTCGATACAGGTATTATTTTTTAAAGGGACAGTCCAGAACATGCCCTGCAGTCAGACACTATTTTCCCACTCAGACCTGGACTTTAATGGTTCATTTACTCCAGCTCTTTGTCATCTTCTCATGTAGTCTCCTCTCCTACTTTTGGTAGCAGGTTAAGGAAAAGTCAAACCCTCATGAGCTCTGCCATTTAAGGTTGAGATATACCTGGGATCCACCTTAAATGTCTTCTTGAAGTAGTATCAAAGTTCTATTCCATCAGTTTTCCATATTTTTTACCCAGGTTACACACTTGTGTCAGATTCTATGCAAGATTTTTTGCTGTTTAATTTTCTCAGACTTCTTTCCAGTCCCGGGATGGTTAGAGAAGTTGGCCATCCTCGCACGTAAATGCCAAGAAGGATGATGTTCTATCAAACTACAGTGATTCTGTAACTTGCGGGACCCTCCTTTGTTACGTGTGCAAGTTCTGCCTGAACCAATGTAACTTCTGCAATGGGAATTCACTGGTTTCACGCCAAAGCTAATTGGCTAGGATTTCTACTTCTGTCCCCTTTTATCCACGTGTTTGCCAAATGTGGTGCTGTCTCTTAGGGTTTTAGCAGCCATTTAGTTCTGTTTCATTCCTGCTCTTTAATAGGATTCTCTGTCAAGTAACTTGTTGATTTGGAGGCATTCTTTGGAAGTTGCCCACAAATTGAGTGTTATGATGGGATCATTTAAAGAACATCAGTCAGATTATTTACTAGCAGTAAGTAGTGTCAAGATGTGTGCTAAACACTTGTCCCTCAAATCTTTCCTTTTCCATCCTGGTAGCTAAGAAGCAAGTGAAACTGCAGCAGTCGCACTTGCTGTGCCACTGCGAGCATATGCCTCTTATTCTGAAGGAAAAGTAACCCATCTGAATCTGACTGACTTAGATCTGTAAACTGAGGCAAGCAACATCTCCTTCCTCAGGCCTTCAGAGTGACCTCAGGCACACTTGACTGCCTCCCTTCAGAATGCTGCTTTGCCGGAAACCTAAGTGCAAGGTAGATATATGCACTAGGGGGACTAGACTGTGCTGTATTTTCAAGTCTTAAAACACCACTCAGCTGCTACGTGATACCTGAAGAGTCTCAACTCTTACGGGCATTCTATCTTGTAACTTGGACGTTCCCCAAGTCCCACAAGGGTGTTTTTCAGCAAGACCCAGCTTTCATGCACTTTATTGGCACTTACCTTCTGCCCAGCCAAGATCCAGAAACTTGCCATTCCCTTGTCTGTTTTCCCTTAGAGACTCTACTGATAACCTTTCCCACAGTACTCCCACAGGATTGGGTTCTGTAGGAAATGTGCTGCGTTTGGTTAGTTGGGGCTAAGGGGGATTACTGCCTTTCACACAGAAATTTGCTGGCTGGAGCGTCTGTCCAGATGTTGGAGCAGCATTTGGAACCTGTGACGTTCCCTTTCCCAGTTCCTCGGCGGTTCAGGAGCTGCTGCTTGCAGAGTCAGGCTCGCTCACACTTTCTGACCTAGCCAATTTTGGATTCTTTTCTCCACAGTGGCACAGCTTCAAGAGAAGGGGTGGAGAGTGGCCCACCCAGGAGCAGCCCGTAGCCTGGCAGTTAGGGCGCTCTCCAAGGAGGTGGGAGATGGGAGCTGGATCTCCTTTAGGCAAACGAGGGGATTGTGGGAGATGCAGGTTCAACCTGGGTGAGTGCTTGAGCCTTTAGGCTATTGTATAAAAGGGGCAGCAGCACCACCCTCTTACTTCCCCATATTTAAAAAAGAAAAGTGAATCCTGTTAGGATTTTGAAAGAAAAGGCGTAGTCGCCTGCCTCTGAAACAAGCTTGACAGGTTGTGGATCCCAAGTGGAGAGAGACACCTCCCCATAGCTCTGTAGGATCGGCTCAGTGGGCTTCCTGTTGAGTAGGCTGACTTTAACTAGGTGCTTATTTTGGATCTTGTGCTACAAAGCTACATTCCTTCTATCCAAATTAGAGGAAACTTTAAATTGACAAACTTTATAAAAGTTAAGGAATGCGGGAGTTGAACTCTGTTCCTAACAGTTGGACTTGGAGTAATAGGTAATGCCAAAAAGCAGTCCAGGATAGTGTTTTGGGTTTATTTTTTTTTTTCCTCCCACTCTGTGTGTGTAATATGATGGTCTCCAACAAGTAGAGTAGAGCCTGGCCAATTGTGCTGGTAATTTAATCTGTGATGCAAAGATTAATTGAGGTTTAGTGTAATCTTATTTACTCTAAATGTGCTTTGCTGTTGTTGTTCTTTTCCAGGGCTTTTTATTAATCTGGGAGCAGTTTGAGGATACTAATCACCACAGCTACCATTCTCACCATGGCTTAGCAAGTGGACTGCTTATTGGGCTCAGAGTTTGCCTAGCTTTGTCACTCGCTGCTGGTCTCTACCAGATCATCACAGTAGAGAGAAGCACGCTGAAAAGGGAGTTCTATATCACCTTTGCCAAAGTATGGGACACGTCAGAGCGAACTGATCCCTTTTGCTGTAAATATAATTGTGGCATGCAGTTGACTGAAGCACTAAGCTTTTTCACTTCATAAGAAAGCTAATGTTTAAATGTCTGGTTTGAATAAATTGTACCCTATCATCATACTCTGGGTAGTCATTTTAATATGACAAGGAGTGTAGAGCTTTCTTTAGCAGAAATCCCACCTTTCATTGTGTGGTTTTCATTCTGTTGATTGAAAAGTAAGCAGTAGATTCATAAAATAGACAGAAATGTAAATACAGTTCCTGTAACTGTCGTCTCTTTCTTCTCAGCTGGCATATAGTCATTTTATAACTTGCACTTTTCTCTTTCAGGCCTGCATTCTCTGGTTTTTGTGCCACCCATGTCTTGCAACCATTTCTGTAATATTCAGAGAATATCAAAGGGAAAAGGTATGTACAGGCAAGATAAAAGAGATGAAATTTGAATAGTAGTTGTTCTTCATGTTTAGTGTTTGTTAGCAAACTCATGCTCTTAGGCTGTTAATCTTATGACCCCAAATCAACTTGAAAAGTCTTAGTCACACACCTCTCATTGATGCTAATGTGAGTCAGATTTTACAAAGGCTTTGAATCATAGAGGTGGAATCATTTCTAAGTTAAATTAAAGGAAAATGTGAAGGGGGTGATGTTGTTTTATTGTTTGCTTGTTTGTTTTTTAATTAAAAACACCTTGGGGATTCTTTTAACAAAGCTAGTAGAAAGATAAATCAGTGGGTTCTTTTTCACTTGTTTTTTAGTCTTCATCATTTAAAAGCTTCATGTGGCTAAATAGGTCAGGAAACCTGTAGCTGAACTATATTCTTTAGATGAAGAGATCTATCCAAATATGCTATTTGGTTTGTAAACTCTAAATAGTTAAAAACAAAGGTGGATTTACTGGGTTTCTCGGTTGCTTAACATACTGGGAACTAGGGAACTAGTTTGTGGAGCCTGCTGTGTTCAGATAAAGTGCACTACTATTCTCAGGTGGTTGACTACTTCATTCCACGGTAAAGCTTGCATCTTTTCTTTATAATTAATACCATCTGTGCATTTGGGTGCAAATATTTTCTGAAGCCAAGCATTTGTTTTATAGAGGATGTACAGGGAGAAAAAGCATTGCACTAAAATACACAAATGAAACACCACACTTCATTTCAAGAGGAGGAGCCTGAAAAAGAATCCTTTAAACCTACACATCCAGATACTTTCTGTTGTTGCTGAGTGAAAACAGCATTTGTGAGGAGGAAGAGGGGGTGTTCTCTCAACAGTAAATGAAATTGTTTTCTTTTTGCAATAATTTGGGCTCAGAGTAGGAAGATTATATTTGCTCTGTATTTGTATTTGGGGTAGGTTGAACTACTGTGTGCAGCTACAGTTCCTGAATTATGAAAATTCAGATGTGTTTTCTTCTTTAAATGCATTTCAATATAATTAAGAAATATGTAATCAATAAATACTATATTTGTTTAAGAAAAATACGTATTTTAAAAGGCTGTATTTAAGCTTGGAGTTTCACTTTCTGTGAAACAACAGTAACCTCTGTTGGTTTAATGAATGTTACCTTACCCATCCTTTTCAGATGAAGAAACTTACACTGAAAAGAGAGCTAGCTAAGTGAGGCTGATACATAACTATCCTCATAATTCCATGACTGTACTAGCGCAAAGTGGGCTGAGGGATTATTTTTTCCTGTTTGTTGGAAGAACAGAGTGTCTAAATATCACTTTGGCTGGTGGAACTGCATGGGTGGCAAATTGCAAGTCTGAAATTCCCCAGCACAGACACAGCCAGAAGGGATATGTGACTTGCCTAGGGCTATCTACTGACTATTTAAAAAAAAAAAAAAAAAAAAAAAACAGGTGTGAGAGTCTGAATCCTGGACTTGAAACTCATGTTCAAATCTTTTGTAATTATTGCAGTATTAAAAGACTTAAAGTTAAGCTTCAAGCACTTGCACAGTCTGCTGATTAAAATCTTGAAAAGTTGTGGATTTTCACTTATTTTCTCCCTTTCTCTTTTTCTGTCTTTAGATTATTACTATAGGCGTTATCCTCTGTCAGTGCATCTCCATGGTTATCCTCTACAGACTTTTTCTGTCTCATAGTCTGTATTGGGAAGTATCTTCACTGTCATCAGTAACATTGCCACTAACAGTATCCTCTGGACATAAAAGTCGACATCACTTCTGAGATGTTTAGGAAGAATATGTTATGTAATGTGCAATAATGACCTAAGTACACAGATATTTTTGTCACAGCTGTGATACATGGGTTTCTATGGAAAACTGAATGATAATACGAGAGCTCTTCACTGACCCTCATCCTGACAAGATCCCTAGATTAATCTGTTCAAGTGTTGTGCAGTGGAAAAATCCCAAATCTGCTCTTTTTGAAGACTGTATGTGTGTAGCACGTGTTGCTGTGCTACGTGACGGTGTGACTCTCTTCTCTCCCATTAACAGCTATGCAAAAATCCTTGCTTTATATCAGTACAAGGTTTGAAGGTCTTGCAAAATGCAGTTCGTAAAATGACTGCGAGCTGAAACAAGTTAGAAAGAGACCAGTTGTGAAATTGGTGTGATGCATAATAATGAATACAGATTCTTTTTATTTTCATACTTTAGGGGGGAAAAAAGGGATTTTATGTATAAGTGCAAAAGAAGGGGAAACAGAAGAGGGAGAGTCCTCTAGAAAACCTGCATGAAATGTTTACAATGAGCTGCAGGAAACTTGCCTGTGTTAATGGTGTAAAACAAAAGCTTTTTTTGCCACTAGTTTTCGTATTGATTGAAGTTTTAAGGAGAACAGCAATAGGGCTCATTTGCCTTTTCTGAAATGAAGGTGAGTGAAAGTACTAGTAATAAAGATCTAAACACTATCTGCAGCTTAGAAGACATAGCAATGTAAAGGTAATTAAAACAGCAGGCTCACATTTTCAGGAAAAAAAAAAAGGAAAAAGAAAAAGAATGGGGGGAGCAAAGAAAATGGAATGGGTGATGTGGTACTAGAATTTTAATCCTGATATAATTCATTTCTCTTACATTGAGGATTCAATCATAATTAAGCCATATACACAGATTAAATTAACAGAAGCATTTCAAATAAATGTTGGTTTCAGTCATCAACTACCCATGAATTCCTGCCCAAGGATACTTAATCAGGATTAAATTTTCTATGAATAATTGAAAAACAAAATACTCACTGGATTTGTTATAATCCATGTTGGCACTGGGTTCTAAGTAGCTGCCATCTTCCATCCATTGTAATAAAGCCATAGTACTTTGTGATGCCCTAGCATTCAGAAAGCCTGTGTAAATATATACTTTATTGAAGTGCCTATTTATTGAGTATGATTAAATCATGCTGACATTTTTCTTCCTTTGTAATAAGAACATTCTTCTTACCTCTGTGATTGAAATCTTTTTGTCTGGATTTAGTAATTTGTTAAATTTTAGACCTGTTGTCATGCATGTGTTTCTTCACAGCGTTGTTTTATTTGCTAGTAAATGAATGTTCATTTCTTCATAATAGTCTGTATTTAATTGTGTTTCTTTGAAAACATGAAGACACACACAGCCCCAGCATTTCTATTCATGTTTCTCTGAGTTGTGAGCACAGTTGAAACGTAAGTCTCCCATTTTCGTTTAAAGGCAAAACTAGACATTTGCCTTTGACTAAGGCAAAATGGCAACATGACAAAGTTGCTCATTAAATCATCTCCGTTCTTATTGTTTGTAATTCAGATCAAGAATGGCAGGTTGAGGCTGGAAAAGATGAGATATTATGATTTCACACAATCTTCAGAATGATTAAAAGATTAATTATTACATTCCTCTGATAACCACACAAAAATATTATTGGTTAAAACTTCAGTCTTTATTTCCCTGCTTATCTCTCTACTTTTCATCTTCTCAAGAAAAGAGCATCCTGTTTTTGATAAGTGTCCAATAATGCAGGAGGAGAGTTCTATTTGTCCTCACGTATCAGACACAAAATTCACACATCAAATGTAGAATAATTTTCTGATAGAGACAATAACTGTTTTATAGTTTATGTTCTGTTGTCATCTAAGCTTTAATTCTATGCAGAAAAACTGCATTTGACCCTTCACAATAGGCACTCAATTTAGTTATTTCTCCAGAAATATTTTCTTCCTGTTACTACACTGGCACTAGTCTGTTAGTATTAAGGTGAATGGTATCTTAATTTCATATTGTAAATGTATCCTACAACAGCTCGTAACACGGATTCAGAATTCATAGTTTATCTGAGTGTATATATGTAAAACCTAAGATGTTGTCTCTTAATGTTTTCAAGATTGCTGCGTAAGTCAAGAGGTAACATTGTCCTCCTAGTTTGGCATCATATCCAATGCTTTGAAAAATTAATTTTCCTATTACTGTATCCCTTGGCAATTAAGTATCTTTCTTTTTTTTTCCTCCTTGCAAGCTCTACCAAGGATGTGCACCTCTGCTGAGCTCTTTTAGAACCAACATTCACCAATTTTATGTTATTAAATGATCAATACATGGTGTAGCTAATACGTCAGTATGAAAATAATAATATTCAGGATTTCAGTAGATGCAATACATGATATCCTTTGGGAGGGTGGTGAGGGGAGAATCTTCAAATCTGACTTGATACTTAACTGTGCTCCCACCTGAAGCTGCTGTCCCTGGGTTGTGAATGATTTGAATACATGAAAGCCTGTCTTATAACTTGCATTTTCTGTGAGACCAACTGATACTACCTTGTTTTTTCTTATGCTTATTCACCCAGGTACCTTTTCTTTTCTTCTTTTTTCTTTTTTTTTTTCTACATTTGGTTTCATAAGCTCATCTTGGAAGGACACCTTCCAGCCTTGTTTTGTTTATCTTTGTTCAATGCATTCTGACTTGAAAACTTTTCTCTCTCTTATTCTAAGATTAACTTTGTGGAGAGAAAAAAAAAAATGACGACATATAGGACAGACAAGCCCATATGAAGGGGTTTGTGCCAGCTGAAGGCTGCTACGTACCCAGGGAATCCTGGGCAGGAGAGCTACACGCAGAGCTCAGGCTCCCTGACACCAGGCCCCTGCAGAGATTGAAACGTGTCCCGATACATGCGACAGAGCAGCTGCCAACCAGGCCGCACAGAACTAATTAGTTGAGTTTGAATGGCAACATTTTATGTTAGTTGTGTATTACCTGGTTATGCTTTAAATAAAATTGCAGTTACAGAGTATAGTAGTTCTATTGTCTGTGAGGTTCTGTGTCTGGAGAAGATAAGTATATATTGACAGAACTGCACACTGTGCTGAAAGGAATCTACTTCTATGCGTGTGAGAGGACGTTTCCTTGCTAGTCCTCATCTTCTCTACTGGCACAGATGCCCTTTTCATCAATCATGATTTATTGGTGGGGATTTTGGGGGGATCCCTGCTCAGGAGGAATGAGAGTGAGATCACCAGCAAATGAGCCTACAAGACCCCCCGCAAGCTGTAGGGAGTAATAATTTCCCCTTGCTACCGACCGGGGCTTGATGGGCCCCCGTGATGTAGAGGTTGGAACAGTTGTAGAACTCATCACAAGTCCCCTAAGCTATTCGCTCCCATTCATTATGTTTATTGTACTTTTATTTAAAAGTGCTCCAGGTAGGAAAATGAATATTTACAATTAAATGTATGTAAATGGCGGTGGAAAGGCTTGATTGGAAAAATATCAAGTTTCTAATACATACTACTCTACTAAGACCTCCCACACAAGACAAACATTTATAGTCAGATCTAATGAATATTCCTCACTGGGTTCTGTGCCAGTGGAAAGCCATGGAAGTATCAAATCTTGTCTGCACGTCGATCCTCTACCAAACTTGAGGAATATTTTATTTGGTTGGGGTTTAGTTAATTGTGAGCACTGTTATGCAGCTAGTAGATGGCTTTTAGAGATTATAATAAATAAAGATTGGGCTGGATAAAACTGCCAGTGTGCCATGCCTTTTAACTCTTACTTCGTGGCTTGTACAGTGTGGAAAGAACAGGTGATCCTCGCAAATGTGAAATATTGAAAGAGAAAGTGTTAAGCTGTTCTTTCTTTTAAAGAATCATTGTTTTCCACCTCTCCTAGTGTAACTAGACAATGATTTTCTGGTGAACACTATATCCTGATTCAATTTTTCCTACATTTTCTCCCTAAATCATCTTGTCTTAGAGAATTCCCTCTCTCCCACCTCTCTCTCCTCCCCTTCCTCCCCTCCTTTCTCACACATATGATCTCGAGTGTTATGGGTGTCATTTCTCTCTGTATCTCTCCATCTGTTCCCACGATCAGCACTCACAGTCCAGCCCCTACTTTGCATCTAGTGCGCGTTTTCTCTTTCTCCTTGGTCTGTTTCGATTTCACGCTTTTCCTGTCTCTCCTTTGCCCTCTCCGCCGTGCCTTTGGTCTCCGTAGCCAGCAGAGACCGGAGGGTGCGCTTTGACATTGTAGCTAATTCGATCTAACTGTTGGCTGCCAAAGAGTGTCCCTGTTGTCCCTCGGCTTCGTGCTCTACTGCGGCCCATGCGCTGACGGGGCTGTCACCTACCTCCATGGTGAGGTGGAGCCAAGGAATCCAAGTGGTAGAAAGCTCAGCACTTTGTTTGATTGTTTGTTTAAAAAAAGGCAAAATCACTTCTCAGTCTTTTTTAGCTCCCTGACCCAGTGTCACACACATTCATGTGGGGGATGGCATGGAAAAGGCCCATGCCTTCTGCAAACAGTTCCCTTGTGTCTCCCGTATCTCCTTCTTCTGTATGTTCTCTACTAGATTTTGCGTGCTAAGAATCGGACTATTCCTTACCTTAAAACTGATTTTTCACGAAGATGGGTGGGTTTTTGTTCGGCTGTTTTGTTTTTTGGTGGTGGTGGTGGTTTTTTGGTTTGTTTTTGTTTTTTGTTGTTTTCCTTCCGTTCTTTCAACAGAGAATCTTTTGGTGCTGCCTCAAGGTATTTTAGTGTGGACGCGGTCAGTGTTGCCTTCGCAGCCCTCCAAAAGGGGCCAGGAGGTGTCACGAGCAGGTGCCAGTTTGAAGGCAGGGTGTGGAGGGCACCAAAGCGACCTGAAGTGAGCCCTGGCTCCGGCAGTTGCCAGGCTCCTCAACAGATGGCAGCATTGTGGTAGGAGGCAGCCCAAGAGATGCCGTGGCTCTCCCCAAGTCCTCCTGTCTGTGGAGAGAAGCTAAATCTGAACAAGGGCAACCCGCTGAGCGCGGGGCCCCAGCAACGGGCACCCCTGGAGGTAGCGCTGCCCCCATCCACTGTTTTGCCCACACGCCGGCACACTGGTCTTCATGAGGACGCGGCAGGGCAGTGCGGACCCCTCTCACCCCGTGGGCACGCGCTGGTGGAGCCAGTCACTGAGCTGGCTTGGGCTTTTCAACGCTGCTGCCAAACAGGGCAGCTGAGGAAGGCTGCAGACAAGCAACATCGGGAACCTGTCCTTTTCCTGAGGTAGTGGTTGGATCTAAAAGCATGTGTGTGTACATTGTATGAACACAAGCTTTTTGCCTATTTCTGACTGTGTGAGCCTTTTTTTATTTTCAAATGAAGTTTTATAAAATGAGCATTAGAGTTGCTAAGAAGAGATCAAAATTTATGTAAGGCTTCTATCTAACCTATTACCTATGAAAATTTACTTCAGGCTGAAACTTGTTTTCCAAAGTTTACAGCATACAAAACAAATGTTTTTTAAAATTTCCTTACTTGTGAGTACCTTAAATTGTGTTTTCTAAAAGAGGGGGAAAAAAAATCTTGGAACCTTCCCAGTTTAATTTGCATTTTGGCTCTGATGAAACTCAAAATAGATTAGATTAAAAAAGGAAATTTGGCAAGTGATTACTCAATTACATGATTTTACTGCTTTGGTATTTTGAAAATAGAAATGAACAGATCTGTTTTACTTTGAAAAGTGCCTGGTGCACGTGTGCTGTAACCACTTCTCAGAAACCATATGGAAGGTTTTCTACAATGCATATGGCAGTGCTAGCCAGAGCTCAAACATGTAGTCCTGCGATAGACTACACACGCTACGTAGGATCCAGTGGGGTCGGTGGTTGTAATGCATGCATTTAGATAATGTGTACACTCAAAAATATCTTAAAATACTTAATAATCTAGAGCTGGGGTATTTGTCTCCAGTGCTTCGCTGGTGAATGGTCCCTTGCGCCCTTTATGCCAAGGGAAAGAGGCCTCTCCTGACAACTTGAAGACCAAACAGGTGGCGATAGAGCTTCTAGAAAAAGTTAACACTGATTCTCGAAGTGATGAGGGGTGGAATAATATCATGCTTTCGGCTCGAAGTCACGAGGGTCATCAGTTGTTGCCCCATTTTCACTAACGAAATAGTAGGGGGAAAGAGACCGTCAGGCCATTAGCCACCAGTTCATCTCCTCGAGTGTCTGGGACTGCATCAGCTACATTCAGCTCTCCGACAGTGCAGCACTTGTGCAAGTGTGTGTTCAGCACCTCTACCTGGTGGTCACCTGCCTGTGGCCAGGTAGTCTTCGCTGTCTTTTCACTCTTTTCCCTAGAGCAGTTTTGGTTCTTAGAAGTTCTTCCATGAGCACGTCCTTGCAGTGCATGGTGTCTCCATGAGTGCCTGTTCCTTCAGTGCAGAGCCAGCTTCTTTGGAGGTTAAATAGAATGAAATAACAGTAACTTCCAATTACATATAAATGAGTCCCATTCCTATCCTGACAAACTGTAGCTTCCTCAGTGGGTTATTAAGTGGGATTAAGACTTTCAGAATACTAGTTTTGGTGTGATAATAATGGTATAGGCACAAAGTCCTGACACATAGAAAGAACAATATTATGAGGAGTTGTAAAAAAAAAAAAATGCATTTTGTGATGGTGATGTAGAAGGAAGATGATTGATTGTAGAGTTTTACTTGACTGCATGTGCCTCACTGATTCTTCACTGCAGAAGACATACCTGTGAAGTTCCCCCAACCTGATACCATGTGAAGAGCACCCACTCCCTGCTTGGAGCAGAAGTCCAGTTGCAGCGGGGCAGGCATTCAGCACTCACAGCCAGGAGCTCCTACTTCTACTCCCTTTGATGTTTTAAGAGTTATCATGGCACATGAGGCTGTGAGTTGTCCTCTGCACAGTTTAGGTCCATCCACTGCCTCTCATGGGGTCCCTGAGAAATGTGAGATGTACCTCATTGCTCCAAAATAAAGCTTCATTTCTTCACATTTCTCCTGCTTAAGTGTCAAGGAATAGCCTCCTCGTATTTCTGTTACCATGACTTTGTGTCCAGCATCTTCAGTGCTTGAGAATCATGCTGCTTCTCAAGAAGTTTGATTTCCTACTTGTGTGGGAACAAGGAATGAACTCAGACTTGGATCCTTAGCCCACCTATGCAGTAATATGTGTCAGTCCTCTGCCAACAGCCCCAGTCATTCTGAGGCTTAGAAGATAAAATACAAACAGGAGGGGAGATGAAACTATGCGTTCAGCCTGATATATTTACATTAGTGGGGAATTTCAGAGCACTTTTTGAATAAGATAACCACTTGCAGAAGTAAAAAGGGAGTTTATATTATGTGTAGACAATTAATATCTTTTTTTTTTTTAACTCTTAGGTCTGTTATATACAGATCTCACTGTTGTAGGCAGTGTTGTCATGTCATGCAATGACTTGTTTCATTGCTTAGTATAATGGAAAGCAGAAAAATGCCTCTGGTCTTTTGGAGATGAAAATGGGATTGAGGGACAAGGGAGGATTGGGAACCATATCACCCCTGGATTTGTTGCGATTTATGTATCAAAGTCTAGTTTCTCTGATGGGTCATGTGTCTGTGGTGGGCTGCATGCCCACACTGGGTTGTGTTCCTGTGATGGGTTGTGTGTCTGTGACGGGTTGCATGCCCACGATGGCTTGAGTGCCCATACTGAGTTGCGTGCCCATGATGGATTATGTCCTTGTGCCAAGTTGCGTGCCCATGATGGATTATGTCCTTGTGACAAGTTGCGTGCCCATGATGGATTATGTCCTTGTGCCAAGTTGCATGCCCGTGATGGGTTGCATGTCCGTGATGGGTTGTGTACCCATGATGATTTGTGTTTCTGTGACAAGTTGCATGCCCATGACAGGTTGCATACCCATGATGGGTTATATTCCTAGGACAGGTTGCTCGGCCAGTGTGTGCTGCCCTGGACATGCACCCTATGGCTATTGGCATTGGCATCATGTATAGCATTTCCCCATGTCCTGGGCCATGGAACTTGCTCCCTGGGGGTGGGAAAAATGCCCTTGGAGCAGGTGAGTAGCACAGGAGAAAGGACCCCCAGGAGTCCCCAAGGGCTTTGCTCGGCTTCCCCTGCTCAAGCAATCGATGCCACAGAGGACACACTGCCAGGGGGGCTTGTCCCACACGCCGCTGGGGAAGCTCTAGCGGACACATTGGGGCAGGCAATGGGCGCCCGACCTACAAACCTCTTGCTCAAACAACCTCAGTGCTGTGATGTTCGGGTTCCCTGAGCCCTGCTCACGGGGCAGCGGGAGAGGGCACCTTGCTGCGGGTCAGCGAGTGCGACCCAAAAGGAGAGGTAAGAAGAGGCCAAGGCTGGGTCGTGCCGCCTCTTCGGGAAGGGCAATTAGGAACCCCCGCCCCCCTCCCCCGGGTCGGTCTCCAAAAGGCGAGGCGGGAGGCGCTGCCCGCCGGGCGGCGGTGACGGGCACCTCGGGCGGGCGCGCCGCGCCTCAGCCCCCTCGCGCCGCCGCTGTCAGCCCCCTCAGCCATTGCTCCCGTTCAGCCGCTGCCCGCCAGGCCGCCGTTAGCCCCCACTAACTGCTGCCGCCTCGGCCGTTACCCCATCCTCTGGGGCGGCCGTTGGCCCCGCTAACGGTCACCCCCCCCGCCCG
>JAWLRI010000102.1:0-10041 GCA_034781795.1 Crypturellus tataupa | reverse complement strand
GGCGCCAGGCGGCAGCCGAGGCGCCGGCCCGCCCGGCAGGGCGAACCCGCTCGCCTTGTTCGCACTCCGGCGGGCCGCCTTTGACTTAGCCCTGTGGTATGTGGAAGTGCCGACTCCAATAAACCATTAACTCTTTCGCGTGCCGCCACGGGCCGCCCTCCGCCCCGGGAAGCCTCCTGTGCCGAGCGGCTCTTACGGAAAAGGCGGTGCCAGGGCAGGGCGGCGGAGCCGGGCAGGGGGACGCGGAGGGAATCGGCCCGGCTGCCGCCGAGACCGCGAGGAAACTTGGCGGCCGCCGGCTCCCCTGCGCGCTTGGAGCATCGCGCAGCCCGGCGCTCCTGCGCTGCGGAGGAGCGCGGCTCCGCAGGGAAAGCCGCGGGCTCCTTCCCGCCCCGCCGAGCGCACCTCTTGCCACCCCCTTTCTGCTGCTCAGACGTGATTCCCTCAATCTCCAAAGCCACCTTGCCAACATTTGACCTCCCGCAATCCATTTAGCCGTGGAAAAAAAAAAAGTTCCCGCCAGTTGTCAAAAGCGGGGAGATGATTAAGACATCCGCGAGCGCCGGCTGCGCCTCGGCTCGGCGGGGAGGGACGGGAAGGGGCTTCTGGCGGGCGCCGCGAGGGGCGGCCCGGGGCAGGTGCCTCTGCCCCGCGGGCCGCGTTACCAGCCCGCGGCCCGACGGTTCCCGGCCTTCTCCTGCCGCAGAACCCCCTCCCGTTTGGCGAGGGAGGCGATTCGGCACCCAGCCCCGTGTGCTGCGTTGCGCCGTGCGCTGAGGGCCGCAGCTCGTCCCGCGTGCGCGCCCGCAACGCCCTTTATAGGAGCCCGCGGGCGGCAGCGGTATGAGCGGTGCGGAGCGCGCGGGAGTCCCGCGCTGACCCTCTGCGCTGCAGGCGCACGGGGACCGGTGCCCAAAGCGCCCGCCCGCGTAACTTCCAGCAGAAGAGACGCCTCGACTCGGGGACTGCTGCCTTGGGGGAAAAGAGTGGAAAAAAAAAGGGAAAGAGTCGCCATTTGCAAACTCATGACTTCATCTAGGCATGTTTCTGATTACATTTAGTGCTCAAAAAAAGTGAAAAACGGCAATAGAAATTTATTGGTCATAAATCTTTCTGTGCGCTTTCTTTCGCAGACTGAACTTACACACGGCTCTGTTCGGGCTTAGGTGTGTTTTTTCTGGTTACGAATGAAACCCCGTATTTCCACAGCGCTCCTCGCCCCACCTCGCACCGTGCAGTGGCCACTAACTCGTGAGCCCGCGGCAACCTGTTGGCGGGGGACGCGGGCAGCGGGGCCGGCTCGTGCCGGCGGCTCCCGAGGGGCAGCCGCGAAGCCCCCGCGCAGGGAGCGCGCGTTTTGCCGGAGTTCGGGCGCTTTGCGCGGGTGTCGGTGAGAGCAGCGCCGGGCTCGTGCTCTCCCTGCCCCTAACCCAGCAATTTGGACGCCTACAAATTCAAGGGCGCAATCGTCCCTTCCATTACTGGGAAAATAAACCAGGGGCAGATGTCTCGTATCGAAACACACCGGTGACGGCGGGAGAGCCGGAATGCCGCGCTCTGCTCCGCCTGGAGAAACCCAAGTGCTTCTAAAAAACCAAGTGTTTCTCCGGGAATTTGCAGTACCCGCTTGCTCCCCGCGCGTTGTTTTTGCAGGGCTTTTGCAAGGGCTGCTTGCACGGGCTTTCAGCAAGTGAATCCTCTACAAATAGTGCCTAATTCCTCGTGTGCAAAGAAAACGCATCTCCCCGCGCAGTCACGCGCAGCCAGAGAGGCTGCCCGCGCCGTTGGAGCTGCGATTAGAGGGAGTTTGAGGAAGCGAGCTCCCTTCGTCCTCATCTCTATTTGAATCTAGTAAGAAGGTTCAGGCCGAAGAGAAAAAAACGTAAGCGAGGATCCGCGCTCGGCGCGGGAGCGATCTCCGCCTAACGGCCCCGGCGCTGCAGGGCGGGCTCTGCCGCCGGGAGCCGCCGCTCGCGCGTCCCTTCCCCCGGCCAAAGCGGCCGGGCACTCCGCGCTGCGGGAGACTTCCCTCCGCCACCGCCGCGCACGGGGCTGGCGGAGCGACCAGGTCACCTGCACTCACCGCGGGGAGGACATTTCAGCCCGGGACCTCCTCATTACGCACAGGACGCTCAATCTGCTTGTGAAAGAGTGCTTCCAAGTGATCCGTATTATTATTTTTCAATAACCTCCACTTATTATTAGAGCAGCTGGTATCCCAAGCTCCAGTGAAGTGGCTGGCAAGGATTGTATCATAAAACACTGGTTTCTAAGTTTACAGTTTCTAATTTGGCCGTGGAAGTGTGATTCTGGATGGAACTTGGCACACAAACGCTCAGCTGGAGAATAAACTTTTTATTATAAAACCATTGGTTTATGGGGATTGCTATTTTAAGTTAAAAGAGAATTAACAAAGTTTTTACTAGTTTTGGAAGCTTGGAGAGGTCTTATAACTTTTCAAGAAATTAAATGCAATAAGTTCGATAAAGCTACACTCCGCCCCCTCGCCCCTGCTTTGTGTGTGTGTGTGGTTTAATGTGTTGTTTTTCAAGGGGGAAAAAAAAACTGCCTTGGACGCTAGGATTTCTCTTGCTGGAGCACCAGACCTAGATCTCACACAGCAGTTGGTGGCAGTGATGGGGTCGCTGACACTTTCATTCATTAAAAAAAAAAAAAAAAATCAGCTCACTGCAAAATTCCAGGGCAGACCTGGATGATCCAGAAAGGTGGATAAATATTTCTCCAGCACAAGCAATCCCAAACCAAAAGCTTGTCATAAAAGAGGGTGTCTGGACTTCCACTCTCACGAGTGCTGAAATCAGAGTCTACATGGATGGAGACTGACATCCTGAGTTCAAGTTTTCCCATTCGAGCAGTTGTCTACGGTTTTCTCCCAAAGAAACAAGAAATGTTCACAATTGCTTTTTAAAGGAATTAGACCTTAACATCATCATCTATCCTACACAGACTCTGCAGTGTGATCTTTTAATTTACTGATTAGAAATGAAGATTTTTGTTTTCTGGCCTCTTACCCTTATAGGCTTCTTATTGCTTCACGGGCAAAATCTCTTAAAAATAAGATGTTGCTAGAGAATGGTTAGGAATCCTTAACCGATGTCCCCATCTTCGAGGCTGCGGAGTCCTGCCCTTGCTTGCTTACCTTCTCACCTATAACTCACCCATCTCGTTGCCCAGTGGACAGCCACAAGGTGAGGACTGGGTACCCTCCAATCTGGTGAGTAGGAGAATTTCCATGGAAGGAGCTTCATCGTGGAAGTGCAAATTAGGCTTTACATTCATGAAATAGATTGTAAAGCTTTTTAACCAAGAGATCTTTTCAGATGGAAAAAAATCTCTGAAGTGGTCAATATTTCAATTCAATTTAACTTTTAAACTGATAGTGACCAACTTGTTTCTGTTTGTAGGGCTGCTTAACAGGCATAGAGAGTTTTTCCTGGAATAAATGCATTTTAATGACCAGTTTAGTTTTACTCAGAGTTGATTCATAACTATAAACCACAGAAGTCTGTTTTGTTAGTTATGGGTGCCAGAGAGGTCCTGAATATTATCCATACAATTTCAAAGACAAGGTCTTCAATTTCATCATATAAGACTGTCCTTTGGAAACCTTTGGCAAACAACCCAGGATTGATTTATAAGTGCACACAGGTAGCTAAAATGAAGAACTGAGATGAATAGTTCAGTCTTTTCCCTTGATGAATAGCTAAGCATAACTATTTGATTTGAATAACTTTTCAAAATGACTATAAACAAATTAGCAATGGAGATCCATAATAGATGGAAGCAATGTGAGGCTAAGTAGGACCTTCTCTTCTTTATGGACAATGCTTTGCTTATCCATTGGGCCAATTTCTGCGTTCTGTTTAGTAGAAGTATTCAAAATATCTATTTTTTGATACAAAATCATTCAGGAAAGGTTGAATGTAATGGCCCTGATTCACCTAATGACCAGATGAAGATGCAGCTCGTGTTTTAGTTCAGACAACAGAATCACAGAATGACTGAGGTTAGAAGGGACCTCTAGAGTCCAACCCTCCTGCTCCAGCAGGGACACCTAGAGCACGTGGCACAGGGTGGCATCCAGGCGGGTTTGGAAGATCTCCAGAGAAGGAGACTCCACAGCCTCTCTGAGCAGTCTGTTCCAGGGCTCTGTCACCCTCACAGGAAAGAAGTTCTTCCTCACATGGAAATGGAACTTCCTGTGTTTTAATCTATGCCCATCACCCCTTGTCCTGTCACTTGCAATATTACAGTTTTTCAAGCAAATCTCTTCACTTTGCCAGGCTGTGGTTTCCACTGAGGAATAATTTCAGATAGAACTGAACAGGAAGATGCTCATCAGAGAGAAGACGAGAAGATGCTCATCAGTTGAGAAGATGCTCATGAGAGTGTGGCCTGAGAAGAGGCTGGCTCAATCGACATTAATCAGCTATCTTAAAACGGTTGATGTTCCTGGCTCTCACAGTTAACAGCTACCATTTTTGCATCCACATGTCTCAGGTGCTTCAGAAAAGAGCCTTTCTACCTGCAGGCAAGCGCCAGGACCACTTGAGTCTTCTCCACATGAGTCTTCTGCTGTGAAAGGAGCCCCTCCGTTTCCTCATGGTTCTTGAGTACCCTTTGACACACGTAGTCCAGGGACCAGTGAGTTCACGGTTGTCTGGATTTGGGGGTTCTGCTCTGTCTTGGATTATCCTCACCAAAAGCTTCATTGTCTACAATAGGGTATATAATGACTTATGCAGAGACTCAGCACTGAAATAATTGCCCTTTTCTCATGTCAGTTCAAGGGTTAACTCTTACTGTGATAAACATTGGTTCAAACTGTAGCCTGCTACAGTTAGAATAGTTTTGATAATAATTGTTATATCATTTTTCATATCTGGAACTAGAACTTTTTCTCTTTTCTATTAGTACCTATTATTTTGATGAACTTGTCCCTTTGAGAGCATGACAAGGATGTGCAATCATTTCATAATAAGAAAATATTATTATTATTAACCTACGGAATGACGAAAAAAGGAAGTGCCTTCTGAACTGGTAAGGCTTCTACTGGAGAGTTTTTGTCCAGTACTGGATCCAAGATGTGGAGTCTTTGGACAGAAGGTAGGAAGAATGATCAGAGCTCTGAAAAATGGCATGTACAAGGCAAGCTTGAAAGTATTGTTATTGCTCAATCTGCAGAGGAAAAGACTTAGGAGACAAAAAGAAAAGGTCTTTAAGAGTGTAAAAGAACTGCAAAGAGAGAGGGGTTAAATTGTCACACATGTCTATGGGGATAGACAAGAGAAAAAGTGCTTAAGTTGTTAATTTAAATGAAATGCTCAAATAAAACTACAAATACCAAGGACAGGTAAGTCTTAGAGACTCTCTTTGCCTAGGGAAGCTGTGGGAGCACTACTGGATTTTAAGAACAGGTTAGACTAATTTTGCAAGAATGCCAAGGCCTTAGCCAGGACTTCTCCTCTACCCTGCTTTGTGTGAGCACATGATAAGGGAAGGATCAAATTTAAGTTTAACTTTGGAGTTCTCCATATGATTCCTGTAACTCTTCGGAACCCAGATATCCTGTGAGGTCATGGCTGATGTCTCTGGAGCTTACTTGTACCTGCGTGTGCGACAACAGGCTGCTATAACCCTGTCTTGTCAGCTGAAATTCTCCTATCCTCTATCATCTCTTCCTGATGCAGCAGCTGGAAGTCCTGCTTTGGTCACCGCTGTGGGCTGTGAGGCCCAATGCTCAGAGTGTAACAATAAATCAGTGGTGAATTTGGCCCTTTGTACATTAATCTGTTTAGGGTATTAATCTGTTTAGGGTATTTTTGACTGTGTTGTGCAAGGAAGGTTGTAGCCTTTTACTGAGGTTTTACTCCATAATATTCTCCCATGTAAGGATGCTTATTAGCAGTGAGGTGGAAGGTAAAGACATTTTTCGTTAGGGTTTGGCATTAAAAATCTACCTTCTGTTACTGGTGTCGTAAAAAGAATAAGTGAGCAGAACATATATCAGACAAGGGATCTTGAAATCTGAAATTATTTTTTGCAGTGTTGTTGGAAACACCTTTTTGGTTCTCTATCATCCTTTCTACATTTTATCAGATGTCATTTATAGAATGTGAAGAAGGCCATGGCAAAAACACTCATTTGCACAGAAGTAAATAATTCAGACTTGAATATTTTAAAAGCCCACAGATTTTTTAAAGTACGAGGGTGCCTAATTCCCATTGATTTTAATTCCCTCAAGGTTTTTTTCAGTGGGATTTTATGTCCTGACTTCCTTGAAAATATCTGTATACTTTGAATGGAATAGGCCTAAAGCACATTTATGCATTATGATCGAAACAGATTGTTTTATTGTTTCTTGTTCACCCCCTCCAGTTTTTTAATGCTTCAACTGTTTTCCAAGGAGGATTGTTGAACAATGGTTATAACAAAGACTATATAAAGTTCAGTTTATTTTTGTTTAGATTTATCTATGCCTTTGCTCCAATTTGCAAATAGAGCTGAGTCCTGCTGGACTTGGAGCACCTGAATATGTTCCTGAGAAGTAAGCAAGTATGAAACACTCCCACGTAGCTCCTCTGTGTTCCTCTGAGTGCTTCCCCTATGGTAAACACAGGGTAAAGCAAGGAACGTAACTGGAAGTTATCTTCCAGAGGAAAGAAAGTACAAGGCACCTCACATTCACTCTAAGTCAAGAACGAGGGGTGTTTGGCAATTACACTGGCGTAGATGAGGTAAATTATGAATTTACTGTCTAGTTTAGTTCCCAGGGACTTGCACCTATGCAGATAACCTTAGTGAGATGGAGCAGCAGGAGACAATGCTAAAGTTAAATGTGTGAGTGGTTTAGCCATGGCCTTCAGTGGAGTTCTCAGGGCTGTAATATGTTTTTTTGCCCTATGCAGAAGGACAAGAAGCACATTTTAAACACAAGGGATGCTGCCTTTGCCTTCTACCTGCCCAGAACATCTTTTTACCTTTTCTGATTCAACTTAGGTGCCTTTATATTTTGAAAAGAAGATTAACAATTAAATTTGTTAAATACTAGAAAACTTGGAATTAATATTAAGTTTTCTGTATGTATTGATATAATCCAACTACCCCCAAATTCCTGCAAATAATATACTTATTAGATGTGCTAATGCAGTTGTACAATAATGCAACAGCAGTAGCTCTGACCAAGATAGCATCACACACCATCACCCACAGGAGCTAAAAGCCTGTCCTTGTTGAAAACAGAAGTAGAACTCCCATCCTTCCAGACAGGCACACTTTTAAAAAAATATGGATCATGAAAAGATGAACACAGGGTACCATCCCAGCCTACCAAGGTAAATTAAAATGCTTCTGTTGAATTACAGAAATATGAAGCTGATGCCCTTTTGCTCACCTGGTCATTATACAGAAAGATAGAATCAGAAGTGCCTTCATACTTCCCATATGATCCGCATCTGCACTTTTGTTGGGATAGTCTGCAATAGTAGTTTTTCAGCTTTTATGTATGTAGCATGAGAGCACAGGTGGGAAAGCAAAAGCTGTATGCTCAGACTTACCAGTGTAGTAAAATAGCCTGATAGACTAATAACAACAGTATAACAGCTAACAGTGGTCTTAGACTTAAAAAGTGCAGAAAGTATACTTTATTCTTTAAGAATTTCCTTCAATGTCTATTGAAATGCATGGGCTCTCCTAAGTGGCCTCCTGGGTTCATCAGTTGCAGGCAGTAAATTAAAATGGTTAAACCAACTCTTTTGTGACTTCAGTCTTGAGCTCAGGTCTTCTAAGGTAAAAGGTAGTTCATTAAAGCACTTTGTTGCCAGTCACCTATTCTTTGCTTATCTCCTGCTCCCTGTTTAATGGCATGGCTAGTTATCTTAAAGATAAACGGTCTGTTGAACTTTCAGTTCCACTGTTGCTGGAAAGACTGAAAGAACATAATCCTTTTCCTTCAGAAGAATCTAATCCTTTCTCTTTGTCTCCCGTATGTGCTAGTCTCTTCAGACACTAATATGTTTATAGATATTTTGACTTTTTTTAGAGGCAGAGATGAGTTTTACATGAAAGTTTTACCTCAAAGTGTAGATGAAATTAGTTTATTTTGGCTTACAGCATATAGAGTTTAAGACAAAACAATAAATTAAAACCAGCAGGATTCCTTCAGGCACTCTGACGTTTTCTTTTTTCTTTTTTCCTTTCTCTTTTTTGTGTTTAACAGGAGGTGGCGGTTGTAACATTTGCAAAATAATAAGTACAATAAGTTGACATTGTGATATGATTACTTATGTAAGTGCTTAGACATACAAATACCTAAACACTAATGTCATTATTGAGAGTCATGGCTGTTACTCCAGCCAAGTTAATAAAAGATCATTACTATAACTATCTTCACAGGACTGAACACGATGGGGAATTAGGGATATGGGGAATCTAACCATACAAAATGCACTGAAACTTTATTTCTTGGGTATTTGCGTGCATGCAGTTTTCCTAGCACAACATCAGAAATCAAGGCGGTGAGTAGTTTATCTGTGGGGGCTCTACAGCTAAAAGACAGAAGAACATTTTGCTTCTCTCTGCATTTTCTTTTCCTATTTTCTTGGGAGAGGACACTAAGCACAGCTAACTAAAGTATGATTTCCCTGTAGTTTGCATGCTGCTGAATCCTAACATGCAGATGTAAATAGCTGGGTGTGAACTTGCCAGGCATTTTATTCAGCTGACACAAACAACCTGACCAGATAGTTCTGTGTAGATAACAAACTTATTCTTATATTAGTACTCAGGGCTCAGGTGATTGATGTTCTTTAATGATGATTTATTTATTTATTTATTTAAACTAGCTTAATTCAAATAGGCTGGCAGACTAGCCTATGGCTGACTGGACAAACTTTATAAATTGGATAAAACTTTATAGCTAGAATTCTCTCACTTTCTCCATCTGGCCTCTCCCTCCTTCCCCCTACGTTGGACTTTTCCACTGTGCTCTTTTATTCATTCGTACTTTTCATCCAGAAGAAGCCCACAAAAACAAGCCTCGCAGTGTTATGCAAGGACCAACAAATCCTGATTCTGGCAGGTAGGAGGGGAAGTATATATCAAAGTGAATATCAAAGCAATATCAGTGAGGATGCCTCACTGAATATACCTGCCTCCAACCTACCCAGAGTATTTTTAGACAGTATCTTATCAGAGCTCTTCGATACAAAGAGGGTGTCTGTCCCTGAGTTAACCAGGAACAATTCCCTTTAACATATCTTTTAGAATAAGTACTACCTATTAAAGCCTAGAACTGAATCTGGTCCTGATCTGAATGTACAAGCACTCCACAGGTGCAAGCCCCTCGTTTAAGTGGACAGGCACACTCTGCATTAATGAGGTTTCTGGTAGAACATAACAACAACAAACTGGTTTTCAGCAACCACACAAACACCCACCAGAGTGCTAATGCCAGCTTAAAAGAGGCAGAGGAAATATGGAGGCAAGGAGAAAGGTGGGGCCTTCCCTTTCAGCAGTCGTGTAGTCTGAGAGCCGTGTTAGCTGCTCATGAGACCTTGTCCTGTGTGAGAGCTACTAAAATACAAGCAAAGAAGGCAGCACACTTACACAGAATCCCAGAATGGTTAAAGTTGGAAGGGACCTCTACAGATCATCTATTCTAATTCCCCTGCTCAAGCAGGGACACCTAGAGCATGTGGCATGCAGGCATGTTTGGAAGATCTCCAGAGAAGGAGACTCCACAACCTCTCTGGGCAGCCAGATTACACGATTAGAGGCAGTTCTTCACATCAGTCTGGGATGGACTCAAAGTCATCATAAAGCTAAAATCTCCTTTGAGACAGAAGCATCACCACCAGCAGTCCACAAAAATGCTCATCATCATCATCAGCTCTGCTGATCATGATTTCTGAAGATCTGGGGAGGAATGAAGTCTTTTCCTTTTTTTTCCTTTTCCTTTTTCTTTTTCTTTTTCTTTTTCTTTTTCTTTTTCTTTTTCTTTTTCTTTTTCTTTTTCTTTTT
>JAWLRI010000100.1:1260869-1298492 GCA_034781795.1 Crypturellus tataupa | reverse complement strand
GCCGCCCGCCGCGGGCCAGGCGCGCTGAGCGGCCGCGGGGAGCGCGGCCTCCCGCGGGGGCCCCCGCAGCGCCCCGGGATTTACCGCGCCCGAAGACTCCGCTCCCCCGCGCTTCTCCTCGGGGTGGCGGAGGCCTTGGTTGCTTTTGCCGGAGCTTTTTTTCCAAGCTTCCCTTCTCCCTTCCCTTCCTTGGGCTTTCAGGAAGAGTTTTGGAGTTGTGTTTCTCCCCACCCTTACCCTCGAACTGCGTTTGTCGCTTCTGGAGCGAGGCTGGATCCCGAGGCTCGGCGCGCGCAGGCGGCAAAGCCCCGCTGATATTCCGGCGATAGTAGTAAAATGCACATTGGATAATACGACTTCTTGCCAAGGGCTCCAATGAGTGGCACACAGTCCACAATCACGGACAGGTCAGTACGACACGGTTTTATGAAGCCCGGGCGCCGCTCGGGGCTCCTGTGCTTTGCCTGGTGGTTTTGGGGACGGTGTCGAAGATCCCGGGTCTGGGGAGATGGCAAATGCGGGATTAAATGGAGTTTGGGGTCGGGATACCCACCGGGGCGGCTGTCAGGGTGCTGGGGCTGAGTTTGAGGCTGATGTATTTAAAATCAGGCTGTTTTTGGGCCTTGCAGTTCCTTGAAGGAACTCGAGTTTCTCTAACTCGGCGTCCGGGGCAGAGTAAAACCCCCAGGAGCTATTTCTGTGTGAAATGGAAGCGGGAGTAGTGATAGGGCTGAGGGCACAGTCTGAGCATTGAACTCAAACCCTTGGTGGAAGATTTCCTGGTGTTTCTGCAGGTCCCTGCGTCCCTTGTGGCCTTTCGAAGAGGTCACCTCAGGTGAGGGCAGGAAGGATACTTGATGAGCAGGAATGTTTACTGGTGCCTGCAGTGTGTTAGCAGTGACCTGCTGCTTGCTTTGGGGACCGACTCGGACTCTGGGCTTCTCTGCAGGGGCTGCCTTGTGCCTTTCACTGGCAGGGACCCCCTCGCTTGCACTGGGATGCTCCAGAGGAAGGGGAATTTTTTTTCTTTTTTCTTTTTTTCTCCTTTCTCTGTAGGAAATGTGTTTTTGAGACACAAGTATGAGGTTGCATGTCTAATTCTAATCATTCTGGCTAGCCGAAAAGATACCTTTTTGATGCTTTTAAGCACAAGGGATTTTTCCTTTAAGGTGCACGTTTGGTGGAGGTGGTGTCAAGGTGCGTGAGACAAAGGCCTGTTTAGGCTTTAAATGTCTGATACAGGAGGTGTCTCTGTGCCGAGACAGGAGGATGGTGCTTTGGTGCACAAGAGCCTATTAGCTTCCCTGTACGAGCAAAAAAGAAGCCAAGTTTAATTCTCGTTAGCACTGAGTTTTATTTCTTTGTCATAACTCTACGTCTCTGTAGACAGGAGAGTATCTGAGCAGTGTAAAATGGCTCTCGTGCAGGTATCGTGTCTTTTCTGTGTGCTTGACGGCGTTGTTTTTAGAGTGCTAGGGCTTTGAAACGAATTGTGAAGTATTCTGCGTACGTGACAGAAGAAATGCCAACTTGTTTCTCTTTTGCATGCATGTGTGTGAACACTAGCAGATGTTCTTGAGTTCCAGTGCATTTTGCTCGTGTACTCTCTAAGACAGTGATGGTAAAAGAAGCTGGTGTTTCAGTGGCGTTGTGAAAATTTAGGAGTGAGTCTTAAGGCAGCTTGCAAGACGTCAAAAAGAACAACAGGATTTACACCAAGTAGTAGTTAGGTAGGTGCATGGGAAAGAAAAGCGTGAGAACCAGGAATTTGTTTGCTAGTGAAAACAAAATACTTTCCATTATTGAGTTGGAACAGCCAAATTGAAAGCATAGCGGAGACAAAACATGTCTCCGTTTCCTGTTGCTTTCAGTCGTATCATGTATGTGTTTCCTTTTGGAGTTTCATTAAGGTTTTGATTCAGAAGACTTTAAATGTCACGGAGAGCAGCAGTCTCCCCAACCGTAGCAATCAGAGCTTTCTAATGTCAGGGTTGTGCTGGCTAGGGAGGTGGAGAGAACTCAGTTCCTGTCTCTCTGCTTCACCCCTGACCCGAGCGAGGGTAAGTCAGTCCTTGTGGCCCATTCATTCCTTGTCTGAGACTTTCCACAAAGTACCAGATGCAACAGTGTGTGTGTTCTCCTATTCCAAACTCCCAGGCTTGGAATAGAAAGATAATGTAATATAACTCTGCTTGTAGTGTCATTAGATTTGCAATCTACAGATTATGCGTTGAATTTTCTCATTATTTATCAATCACCTTCACTGGTGTGATTGAGTTGGGAACTCAATAAACAAAAGCAAAAAACAGGTTGTGTCTGTGCCAAATGATATTACAATAGGGCAACACGGGCCTCTCTTTTTCTCCACATTACTTTTATATACTTTCATTTTGCACATGTATAGCTGCTTAAATCCCTGTTACAGACAGCAAACACTTTCTTTTATATCCCCTTAGCTTAAAATGGCAATGATGACATGTGTTTTGATAGCTGTTTGACATTCCACTTGTCCGTGTTGCGTTTGTGCCATCTCTTACATATTTTGTCTTCTCCGTGCTTCATGATTGTTATTATGATATTTAAGTATGTGTAAATCAGGGATGCATTTTAGTGCTGTTTTGTAGTACTTGAGATTTAGAAGTACATGCACAAATGACAGGTAGTTCAGGATAGCTCTGATGTCCCGTGTGACTTCTGATGGCACCAGCGATTCAGTGATGTTTACTCCCCTCTCTCTCAGGATGTTCTTCTACTGTGTTAGCTTCTGCTTTTTATAATCTTGTTGCCCACTGGACCATATCAAACAATTCATTTTCACCTTTATTGCTATGCCACTTTATATTTGTAAATATTTACAACCTCTAATTTAATCCCCTTTCAACTATCCTGTATTTATTTAGACCTCCTAAGGTGATGTTTGTCTTGCATAACTTACAGATGTCCATCTCAAAGACAGAGGAGTTGTCTCAAATGCCTTCATAGCTCAGTGGAAAAAAATAGACCTACCAAGGGGACAAGTTAAAATTGTCAGGTGAATGACAAAGTGCCTGCTTTTGCGCATCCAACTCGAGATTTAAGTGAGATCTACTGTACTGTTTTTCCCTGAGAATTTCTATTTTTGTCCTTCCCTAAATTCCCTTTAATTATTAATGGTGCATTGGGGTTTTTTTGTTGCTGGATGCTGCTTTGGGCCACGTGTCACGTGCTGGGATTTTGAAGGGGGAGCTTGGCCTACAGGGATCATCTAAGACTTAACTTTAGGACCGTATTCTGTCCAGTGCACGTGTGGGTAGGGCATGCGTGCCGGAGGTGGTGTTTTCCTGTTATTTCTATAGGATCACATGTGAGTGTGTCCGCATTCGCTCGCTTCAGAGGTCTGTCCCAGACGCACCAGGCCGGCTGTCTGGCTTTGGGCGTTGCTCTGTTTTGCAGTTTGTGGCAGGCGACACATGGCTGAGCAAGATAAGGGTTTTATTCTTTGTAGAGACGTGCTGGGGCTGCGCTGAAGTTCGGCCGTTTGTAGGCTGGGGTTGGCCACTGAAAGATCATCAGAACACTGCTGTATCCTGTTATGACACTAAAGAAATATTTGAATGCAGTTTTTTTTCTTGTAGTTAACTATATTTTTCTTCCTGCAACCCTTCCAAACACACTGTAGAGTTAAGCACTTGCACGTTAAGGAATCTGCTCTGTGTTTCTTTCTGACTATTAAAGCACCATAAAAGTATGGATGCTTTTGCTTGCTTTGGAGTATCTCATTGAGGCACTGATTATTCTTCCTATGCAGTTGCCGTCAAATACAATTTATTTATAACAGTGCTGTAGTTTCTGTTGCTATGATTGGAAAATAAGGGAGGTAAAATTTACACATAATTACCTTTGAGAGACTTTTAATTGCTGATTTGCTCCTCACTTGGTTCAAAAATAGAACCTAATTGTTTCTAATCTGCTTAGATCCACTTTCACTGTCTTTTGCTGTTTATAAGTCCCCATGATAGTTGAGACTTCTCCCTTAACAGGGTCATAGGGAAAAAGCTGCTACATTTTTTTGGCAGGGTAAGAGTAAAAAGGTTCATAGGAAATAATTCTTTAATCTTGCTGAAAAGTTAAATGTGATTACCTTGTGCATATTGCATGTATTTAGTCCGTGACATTTGTCAGGTAAAATATTTACTGGGCATAGGCTGCACTGGCAAGTCTCTTGCTAGTGATCAAATGAGTAGAGGCATCACAGCAAGTTTTCTTTTGCTTTCCATTGTTGTGCCATTGCTGGGTCAACAAATTAGATGTTGACATAGGATGTGTATAAACTCATTCTGTAATTTACCTTTATTGAAGCTGTCAAAAGAGAGCACCATCTGCAGCGTTTACTCTTGGCTAGGAAAAGAGGCAAATGCCACCAGTTCATGCTGCATAGTTTGTTAAGGTTTTTTACCAGAGACAGAAGTTGAGGTGAGCTTGATTTTCTAGTTTTGAATAGAGCTGTGGGCGTCATGATTATTTGGGTGGAGGCAGGAATGATATTTCATCTGGTAGCCCAATTGTATAATCCTGTATGTGCACACAACTCCTATTATGGCATTTATTAGTGTTTCTAATGGTAGAATGGCTAGTTCAGGAATGGCACAGAGTTCAGTAGACTTTTCACTTTCAGTGTTTTTAAAAACTTGCCCAGATCCACAGGAATTAGGGTGTGATATGTTTACCAGTCAAGAACTCTCCAGAGATAATTATGAAGAACTCAGGAGGTGCAATGGTTTGCACACACAGCCTAGGGAAATCGTCTGGTGATAATCTGAGCTCCTCAGATACCATTCCGGTCGGAAAGGAGATCTGTGGAGGCCGGGATAAAAGTGAAAGCACAAACTCTGCTGTGAGATGCAGGGAACTGACTTTTCCAACTTAAAATAGTTTATTCCGCAGAGAATCTGGTCGCATTAGTTGGCCTATGCTCTGAAAAGTGTTCCCAAAGAGGAATGTTCTGGAGACTAACTTCTCCACTTACCCCTCTGGATGGTACCTCCAGGACACAGGGCAAGTGTGTTGGCAGTGCTGCCTGAAAGATAGGCTTGGGCTCTTCCTTTCAGGGCTTTATCCTGTAGGGTTACTAATTTAATACCTTTTCTTTCCCTCTGAAGATTATCAGCAAGAGACTTATTAATGCATCCCGTTTGTATTACCTTTGAGCTTCTAGAGTGGGCCCTCCGCATTGCTAATGAAAATGCTTCTTGTAGAGGATCTACTGAGCATCCCTAAGACTCTGCAGTTATGTCGGTGCCTGAGCACTCTCCCTTCTTTCACCCTAGTCCTCATGTTCTGTCTGCTTTGGGAGAACTGTCTCTTTTCTCTGTGTGTGCAAGAAATGTCAGTAGTGCTAAGAGAAAATAGACTCGCATGCTTGCTTTCTGCTAAGTGATTCTATGTTGCATTGCTTTTTGTGGCCCTGTTCTGGATAATTACCAGTTTTAAAGAATATAAATGTTATTTCAAGTCTCAGCTTGACTAAACTCTAAGGGTCAGGATAATGGGCCTAGGTTTGGATAATGTCTCAACATAGGAAGAGGGGGCTCGGAAGGGGGATAGGGAAAGGTGTAGTGAAGTTATCCATAAAATGAATATAAAACATACACCTTATGATTAAAAATGCAAACAGAGTAAAGTACGAGGCAGGATGCCGAAGTACAAAATAGGAAAATCTTGTTTAGAAAAGGCAGGAAGCAACAGAATTTACTCATATTTTAAAATAAAATATGAAAACATTTTAAAATAAATACATTTTTAAATGACAGGAAAAAGCACTGTCTTCATTTTATGTTTAAATGTAAGCATATTTATAAATAGTAAAAACAAAACAAACAGTGTTCAGAGTCTGGTGTTCACAAAACATATGCTAAATATCTCTTACGCTTTGTTATTACTCTGCATCCTTTTCTTGACTGTTTTCTGTTATGTCTGTGTGACTTACAAGACCAACTTGGGCAGGAGCCCTCTCTTGAATAGCTACATCGTTTAGCCAAGCCTGGTGGTAAGTAAGTAACGTCTGTTTACATTAGTTGGCGAACTCTTACAAGTTATCTACAGAGCTATTTTAAGCTTTGTTTTGACAATGCTGGGACTTCTGGGCTCTGTGATGTCAGTTGGTAACATACTGCACTAATTCAGGCTGGCCCACAAAAGCAAATGAATGGTGGAATACCTGAGATTGAAAAGGCTTTAAGTGTAGTAAGGGACCTCCTGTACTTGAAATAATTTGGGTCTAATCTGTTTGGGTCATTATCATGTTAGTTACTTGGCTGCTGTCAGATGTCCCACTGAGGTGTGCAGTGGCCCCTGCAGCTGATAATGCCTGCTGCCTTGGAAGATGCACTTAGGTTTCAGCTTAAGGAGCTCATAAAAATTAAAACAGGTAGAACAGGGAACAGGTAGATGCAGGAGATGGTCTGTACTGAAAGGGTGTCTTGTGGTGCTTGTAGAAGAGTCGCAGCGTTGCTGCTAGGAACCAAAGGACTGCATGGTTATGGGAGTGCCTGGTTGCTCTATTGGCACAACAGATGCAGTTTACACAAGGGCAGGACTCATAGTTTTTCATCTACTCTTGGGCTCTTGAAATGTATGTTGGAGGTCTGCAGAAATCTTGCTGGAAATCTCATTATTTTAAAACTCCAAGTATTGTGCTTGCTTGAAATTGATCAGTAGTGCAGTTAATTCTGGCCTTTGTGAGAAGCTGTTTTTGAATTTCTTTGTAGACTGCGAGTCCTGGTTTGTGATACCCCAGGCAGTCATCTTATTGAGTGTGATTCTCCTTTCCAGTGGGAGACAGTAACCTCTGAGGAGTTAGATACACATTTCTGGAGCCCTCAGTGACCTGTCCTGCTGGAAGAAGTTTGGAAAACTCAGGTGGGACCTGAACTGACCTGAGACTGCATTTCCTAGTCTGGAGGAAAAAGTGCATCTTTATTAAATAAAGCACTTGGCTGATCCAAGACAGGCATAGGTTTTTGAGTCCACCACTCCCATAAACATACAAGCTTCAACTTGCAGGTCTACCTGAAGTATCTGATGGCTGCTTGAAAGTCTTTTTGCCCTGTTATGATAGTGGCTGTTAGTGTAGCTTATTGGCAGCACATCAGACGAGGCGTCTCCTCTCAGTACTTCTGTGGCACAGAGGCACCACTGGATGCTTCTGCTGTGCCTGGCTGCAAAACAACGTTCTGATGAGTAGGGAATTAGATCAGAAAGAAGAAAAAAGCTGAAGAAGAGAAATGAGGGAGGGAAGCGCTAGTAAACAAGGCAGGGTGGGGAGGATGGGAAGAGGGGGGAAAAACAGCTGCAGAGCAAGATAGAATAAAATCAATAGGAAATGAGTGAGCAGGAGAGAAATAAGAGAGGTGGTGGAAATTGCCAGATATGAGGGAGGTTTCCTGTCTGCCAGTAAGTTGCTGATGCATACACCAGCTATAAAGGGACTCGCTAATAAAGGCAAGAGACCCTGGTGGACCATGCCAGGACAGAATAATGTTGGGCTGTCCCACAGAGGACCAAAGATGCATGTCTTTTACTAGCTGCTGTCTTTTCCTTGAGGAGGATCTGTGGGTACTGTTCAGTACCAGAAAGCAGTTATAATGCCTTCTACAACTTGTCTTCTCTCTGAAAGACAGATAGAAGCATTCACATGTAAAGGCATTTGGTCCATAGTGATGATAATTCCTGTTCTCTTATTAATTAGTTTTCAAAGTTGGTGCTTTCAAGTAGCAAAATAATGTGTGTTTTTGGTCTGTATCGATAGCATAGCTTTTTCCACTATGTCTTAAATAACTATTGTGCTATGCAATATCCCAAATTAGGCCATGATTTCAGCCAAAAGCTAGCTGTGCATATCAGATATTTTTCAGGTTTTAGAAGGATTTTTTTTTTCCCCCTCTGCAGGAGATTGTATAGCCATTGAACCAGAATTAAATGGACTGCATCTTAATAATTTTGTAAAGCATAGCCACAGGAAACCCTGAAAGAGATGAGAGAATTAATCCATATTATATAAACTCCCTAAATGTGTGATTGTTGGGGAGCGGAGATGGTTCTCCCATTCTGAGAGGAGATGGGATCTGAAATACTTCCGTGTCAAGAACAGGAATTGTAAGACAGCTTAGAGATCTCGTAAGGATGAGCTCTAGCTCTCAAGTTGGCAATTTGTTCTTGCAGTCTGAGAGACAAAATGATAGGCTGTGGTGGAATAACCACAGGTTATTCCCTGTGGTTTCAGCAGCGGAAGTGGTTCATGTGGGCGCAGATCAGATCTTAGCTAACCAACAGGTTCAATCATTTTGGCTGATTAAGGTGGTATGGGGATACTGCAGAGAGAGCCGTTTGCAATTGTTGTGGGATTTTCTTTGTTTTTATCAATGCAGGCTCTAGGATGTGTCAAGGTCTGTAGGGCACTGGTTAAATTCATAGCTCTCTTGAGTTGCGGAATGTTCAGCAGCAGAAGACATTATCGAGTAGTAGTCGAGAAGTGCTTATAGGATCTAAAAGTGCCCTGTTCTGCATCTGGTCTAGTTCCTCCAGTGGCAGGTGCCTTCATGTACGAATTTAATAATTCTTACTCAACAGTTGGTAGGTATAATGTTGCTGAGCACTGCAGCCCTTTGAATGGAATTCAGGTTTTATGCTCAAATATGTCACGTCTGTGATGTTATGTAAAATATTTAACCCATTCACATTATGGATTTTTTTGTGAGAAGAAAAGCTCAGAGTACTTAAGAAAGAAAAAGGCAAGCATGCCTTTCCGTCCTTCCGATATGGAGAGCTGCAGGAATGTAGTGATAGCTTTAAATGCTAGCGCTTTGTTTACTTTGGATGTTAACCAGTGCAACTTCAGCTCGATGTATTGCACAGCAAACCTTGACCTCTCCCTCTTCCTTTTAGTAGACTTAACAGGTTTTGCGCTCAACATTGAGACAGAAGCTCCGTTTTTTAGAATCTGCAACTGTTCACCTGTCTCAGTGGGGAGACAGAGAATCTGCCTCTATTTTGGTTTCGTAGCCTGGACTCTCAGACTCTGCTTTGATCCAGAAGAACACTTCTTTGCTTGCAATGTGAGACGTGCTGTGCAGTTGAGCTACACCAGGAGTGTCTGGTAGGGGACGGGCTCGCTGGAGGAAGGTTTTGCTCTCAGCAGTGTCCTTGAGTCCCTCGTGGACCATAACCAAGCAATTACACCGAGATGGAAGCAGGGAAAGGAAATAACTTGGCAAAAGGTTTGAGTTTCAGCCAGTCTGCAAATCTAAACGCTCTTGTCTGAAATTCCGTGTGATAGAAAGATCCCACACCTTCCTCCCCCAGCACTTTTGTTATTGTTTTTTTTTGGTCATCATAGCCCTGTGACTGCTTTGTTTACTTAAATTATTGTGTGAAATCTCTTCATCTCCATCTCAAAATCCTGTTTGGATTGGTTTGCATTTGTAGTAAATTTAAAATACAGTGATTATCGAAATGAGAAGCCTGCTCAAATATCAATATCGCAAAGATGGCAAGTTTGTTTCCTGTGGCATTTTAAGAAGTAGTTTGTTAGGCCGAAGCTGTTGGTGTTCCTGGAGGTAGTTGTGCTCTCTGCAAGCCCCTGAGCACTGCATCCTCCTTTGTGTGTGTATCACCTCTCCAGCTGGGCACACAGTGGATAGAGATGTCAGGCTGTGTGAATCTGGCACAGGAATAACCAATCTGTGGGGCAGTCCTTTGTCAGCGACAAATACTTTGGCTGTCCTGGGATCTGCTTCTCAATGGCAGTCGACTCAATTCAGTAGAATGATAATGTTGCAGGAAGAAGTGCCTCGTGGCAAACGAATTCTGTCTTGTAAGATTTCCCCTGCCTCTAGTTCAGCTTTCATCTCTCCCTTCTCCATCCTGTGGAGTTGTTTCCTTTAGATTCAAGCACTTCTGCTGATATTCGATGGTTTCCATGCTGCAGTTGGTCACATTCCCTGTATACCTGTCTCTTTTTTTGCCAGGCTTCTGCAGTGGAGAAATTGCCTTGCTGCAGGCTGTTCATACATTTAAAGCAAATACCATTTTTGCTGCTGACTTAGTGCATTAACTGCTGATATGTTTTGCTGGTGGCTTGTACTTGCTTTTTATGTTCGCAACTTTCTTGCCTGTGTGGTAACTTGAATCATTTCAGTTACTTAAACTCAACTGTCAGATATTGTGATATGAATTTTTTAATCCTTTGAGGATATTTTTCTGTGGACAACTGCTCATGGGTAGTGAATGTGTTTGGTGGAAACAGGAGGGAGATGTTTGCATATTGGCATTCGGAGCATGCGTTGATAAAACATTGAGGGAGTTGTGGTTTCTTGCAAGCTTGGATGCCTCTTGGATTTGGGTGGCAAGAAGGACTTCTGCAGGTAAGCTGCTTGCATTCTCTGAGTAAATGGACATGAGATCAAATTTGCAATTAAAAAGGGAGTCTTAAAAAATACCTATATTAATTCATAAATATGATGCTCACATGTTAGCTGAAAGAGAATTGCAGTTATTGTGTTAAAGTTTTCTTGTTTGGAGCTGAAAGCAGGAAGTCTCTCTTGAAGGGTGACATACAGTTCTCAGCCTGTGAGCAAAGATTAAAAAATTCAGATGAATCAGCTACCAGGCACCATTAAAGAGAAGTCCTGCCTATTCAAGGAAATGTAACATCATAATTTCGCTGGTAAAACTAGCTATGTGCTGGAATTTCAAAGTAAGAGGCAGATGCGCTGCTGTAGTTAGAAGGCTGAAGCTAAAACCTTTCTCTTCTTCCCCGTCTCCTGATGCCTTTCATGGCTTCGGTGGTGCCTCACGCGGGCTGATCTGCTGGGTTTGGGGAGGAGAGCCCTGGAAAAGACTGTTCATTATGTATTGGCTGGAGGGCAAAAGGGAAATTGTCAATAGGACAGTCTCCGAAATAAAATTAGTTCTAGAGGAGATCACACAAGCTGCTCTTTGGCACGTATCACACAATATCTGGAAATACTGTGAACTCGGGATACCAGTGCCTGTATTAGTCTTCTCGCACAGAAGGGATGGGACAATGACAGTAGGTGCTAGTGCGTTAAGGGAATGGATCTCTGCGTTTTCAGAGGCTGGGTCTGTGAATACAGGTTTGTTTGGTCTTTTTTCTAATTTTATAAGGTTGGGAGTGTAGTGCTTCTCATGTGGAATACAGTGATAAGTCAGAACTGTCAAACTATTTTTTTTTTTCTCATTCTTGGTGTATAACAAGCAGTTGGTAGAGTTTGTTAGGTCTGAAAATATTTATTGTTGAAAGTTTCCAGCTTTGCAGTGTACCATAACAAGGTATTGAATGCTAAAACTGTATTAGTCATCTAGGTTTTTGATCTCTTTGAATTACTACAGTTTTAGTAACTGTGTTTAGCATCTAGTTATAGATGGAGAAGATTCTGTCTTGGAAAATGCAGCACTCCTGTTTTCATTTTTCTGTCCTTTGAAACTCTTACCCATACAGTAACTGCTCTTCTCCTCTTTGGTTTAGTATGCTGCTTTGGCACTGATTCAAGTGAGAATTTAGTGACTGGCAGCGTGAATTTCAAATTTTGGAGGTTTTTTTTCTTTTTTTTTTTCCTCATAGCAGGCTTACTGGAATCACTTGAACTTACTTCAATGAACAGGATAAGCAGAAATTTGTTTATATAGGCCGTTCTGAAATGTTTAATGCCTTCTAAAATTATTCATGGTAAAAGATCAAGGAAGGAAACAGTGTGACCTTTTGAATGAAGCTCCATATATCCATTTTCCGATGCCAGAAGTCAGCACAGATGATGAAAGACTTGAAAGAATTAGGATACTTGAATGTTTAAAAAAATCATTTTTTGCTTTTACAGAGAGGATTGTTTTTGTTTATGTCACAAATTTAGCAGCCTTTAGCACCAGACCTCTGTCATTTTAATTTTTGTCTGCAGAAACTTATCAAATATTATATTTTCTGTTTCTGTAGAGCTGATGCTTCTGTGGTTTTTTTTTTTCTTTCTTTAATTAGATGATTTTTTCTTCAGTAGTATCTATTTTTAATAAAAGTTTGCAATCAACAATTGTGCTTAAGTTCTAATGGCTTCCCGGTTTTCATATTTGAAGATAATTTTTGAGCACTGCGTTTTGCTCAGGGTTAAAGCAGCTGTGCATTTAAAAGCATCAGATGTGGTGCTGTCTTTTTTTGCCGATTGACTCTCTTAAGTAGGTTGCCAGTTTAATCCTAACTAGCGCTGATATATGCTTTTTAGCCAGCTAGCTGGAGCCCAGAAGGTGAGTTTTGCTTAGAGCAAAGCTAGAGCATTTTTATGGTGGATCACTCGGTGAAGTGCATAAGAAATAGGGTCCCAACAGTTGTTGTATTCCTCTAGCCTTGATTTTATATTTTCCAGCCTGCTCAGCTTAACATCTCTCACCTCTGAAATGTTCTTGCTTTTTGCTCTCTAGGTAGCACTCTCCTATGTTTGATTTATCTCCTCTTGCTTGGTTCTGCTTTTAAATTTTGCCTGTCATTCTGCAGATTCTGTCCCCATGCAATTCCATCTACAGTCTTGGAACTGTGTCTACTAGTATGTGTAGAAAATTGAAGGCCATTTACGGGAGGTGGTTATCCTGCTTGCTTACTTCTCTGCTCACTTGCATGTGGTTTGATAGTACTGAGTTCCCAGTTATGTTGTATATGGCAAATGTCTGTGCTTTGTGCTGCTCAGCACTGCATTTCTCAGAGTATAAGAAAGGTTAGGGTTCCAATATAGGATAAAATGGGTAAGTACTTAAGATGATGTTGAATGAGCTGGATATTGTTCCCCCTTTTGTGGTTGATCTGCTTTCTTAGTAAAGAAATAATCTCCTGTATTGCAACTCATCTTCAAAAAATAGTAAAGTAAGGAATAGAATTTTTAAGGCGGTTTCTAAGGAGGTGGGATAATAAAAGGTTTCTTTATGTCAAGCAGCGGTATTGTAAAATCATTATTTTATCTGACATAATATTCCTTAAAAAGTCTACTGTGACATGCAGAAATTCTGAAGAGGAAGCATCTGTGTCTTTAACTTCTGCTGACATATAGTGAAACAAGTTTCCGATAGTGAAATAAAATATTAACTCCTTTGTTCATCAAGGTACCTTCTGTTTTCCGTAAAGCATGCCAAAAGTGGCCGGCCGTAAGATCTCTTAGTCATAAGCTGCTTGCGAGCTGTTGATATTGCAGGCCAAGAAAAGTTTCTGAGAGAATTTGATCTATGCAGAAAAGACCAGACCTGCCCAGTGCGCGGCTGGCCGGCGTGCAGAGCCCTGCACGTGGCGCGGAGCAAGCGTCCCTGAGACGATGGCACAAGTGTCAAAAAAAGGAAAAAAAGCAGGGGGGTTTGCTTTTAATACAGGGCACATGTGCTGAGTATAAAGAATTTTCATTCGTATTCACCACTACTAAACTGATTTCAGTGTCTGTAATGTGTTCGAGACTTTTTGGTAGGTATCTGCATGCAAAATAATGGTTGGCTATTTTTATACTTGGAAATACACAGATGTTTCTCCAAGGTGTCGTGGACTTGGTGTTCTTGCTGTGTCTTCACGAAGTGATGTGAGAGTTTTTACATATCCTTTTGCCTATATTCTTATATTTACTCTCAAAAAAAAGTAAGAAATACAATCTTTTGCAAGTTCCTATTTATTTGAGCTGAGAGGGTTAGATTTGTTGCTGTATATAGAAGGTAGAAGTTTGCATCCTAAGCCCATCTAGTGAAGTGTCAGTGTTTACAACGTATGCCTCTTAAGTTGTATAATGATCTTGGGGGCTATGGAAGTGCAAAGGCCAGCTTTTTGTGCATTGATGTCATGTATTATAATCTTGGGGATTGGAAATGTATGCATCTAATCATCGCATCTCCTGGTAGTATTTGAACTAAATTCTTTCCGAGTGTAGGCTTCTTCATCCTGGTCCCTTTGAACTTCCCACAAACGGCAAGAGAGGTTCAGCCAGTTCAGCTGAGCTGCAGGCAGGATGCTGAGTCCTCCGCGCGCCCAGGCCTCGTGGTGCTGTTTTGCTGCCGAAACCCGGCAGTGGTGATGGGCTTCGAGCTCTTGCTGCAGCCTCGTAGGATTCTTTTCTTGCAGGGCTGTGGACTCCTTCCCTCGGGGACCACTTCACTTCCTCTCTGTGGAGCGCTGGGAAGCTGTTCTTTTCCCATGCCTGCCTCCTTATTGGGGTAAAGGTCTGTGAAGTCTGCATAAATATTTACCATATCCCGTCCTAACCAGCTGAGAGCTGCTAATACTGTGATCTAACAAGCAGAAAAACGGTGCTTATTTTGCTTGCAGGGTGTGTGGTTTGCGTATGGCCAAGGGAAGCGTTCCTTAATAGAGACCCTAAGGGAAGGAATAGACACAAAAGCTCTTGTTACCTGACACAGAATGATGGAACAGAGAGACACGGAAATTTTGGGAAACTTATCTTGAAGTACAAGGGTTTGTAGCTTGCAGTTGTGACGTTGCAATTGTAACTTAATTGTCTTATTACACTTTTTTTAAAAACGGGCAAATCTGCCAAAATGAGGGGAACGTTTCAGCATCCTTCCCCTGTTTTTGGAATGTTTCTTTTTCAGGGATATGCAAGGTAGCATCTCTTGCTGTGTCTTGTTTTTTTCTGTTTTCCAGGAATGTAGAAATGGAGGGGAAAGGCTGTAAAATCCATTTCTGAAGCTTTTAAGCTTCATGATACAAATTAATGGTACAAATATTCATGGTACAAATAAAATTTCCCCCCGTGTGTTGATGACAAATAAGGGAATTTGATATTGTGAGGAACTCAATATGTCTGAGGTAAAGGCACAATATGGGGTTGCAGTGTATTCCTGTTGTTTTACCCTGCTTGCTCACTGACCCAAATGCTTTCAAATTAAATATTTCACATGCGAATTTAAAGAAGCGAGCACTTTTTGCTCAGAGGAATTTGATTTTTGCATGGACATAATAAATAATGCTCTGCTATGCTACACATTTTTGTGCTTAGAGTTGTACAGTGACTTGCAGATATTAAAGTATTTCCCTGCGGTAAATAATACCCAGTTTTACTGGCGGGTAAACTGAGGCATACATCTATGAAATGGGAGTTTCTCGAGAGGGAAGTAGGTCTGGGAATAGGTGTGTGGTTCTGCTTGTGGAGTACATTGTTTTGACTGCTGCAGTCAGCCAAATGAGTTAACTGCACAGCAAAGTGAAAGAAACAGGAAACAAGAATGTTTGAAGCAAAATATCTTTTGGTGAAGCTGGCCCATTCTCGTTGTTTTGCATACGTTTTACTGATGTGCTGAGGAGCATGCAGGAGAGGAATTAGGAAATTCTTGATTTTGAAAATGTAAACCAGATTTAAAAATAGCCCTGTTTTGACACCATCTTTATGTCTTAGCAGTGGCTGCTTGGTTCACGTGATTCTCGCTCAGGCATGAATAAAGTGGATATGAAGCTCTGCGCTGGGATTTGCTATGATGTTTTTCCCCTCACTTCCTTAACTCTTTGTGATTTCATGTGTGTTCACTTTAAAAAAAAATGAACCACTGTATGTATTTTTCACTACTTTGGATTGTGCACTGGGACTGCTCGGAGAAGAGATGCAAGCCGGTGACTACCAGAACTCCTAGCTATTTAGTGCTGCTGTTCTTGCCTTCCTTCTGTTAACGTTTTCTTCTTAAGAGCTGAAATGTTCTTTTTTGATTTGTGAAGTTCCTAGAAAATGAGAAACTGAGTAAATGTTTCAAAATGAGAACCAGCTAAATACAGCTTACTACTATTTAGAAAATGATAATGCATACCACAGGAAAAGATAGAGGAATGGAAAATACATGCTCTGGCTGGGAAGCTGTTGCATATTTCGAGTCATGGAGCAGAGAGATACAGGGGTAGGAGTTGATTTCTTTGGCTTCCTCTGTGCTGCATAATTGTAGCCTTGATGCAGTTTGTGGCTTTCAGATTATATTTGGTACTAGCACACACTGGACTGGGCAGCACAGAACTTATGAGTTGGCTCTGCAAAACCTTGAGAACTGGTGGAATGCAAAAGGGATGACTGTTAATGTATTGAGTTGTTTGCTGCCGTCTTGTATTTTTAATAGCCACCATGATTCAGGGAAGATACGGAATTTAATTGGGAATGGTAATTCAAATCAAATCACAGGAAATTGCTTCAGCTGAATTGGATGATTTTATGGAAAAGGCTGAAACAAGACTCTCTCCTGCTTGCTCTGCTGTACGCGGTGGCTTGGTTGCTTGTTAATGGAGTGCGAGGCATCACACTGCCTGGGGCATGGTTAGAGCCCTGGGAAGATTTACATTAATCAAACACAAACAGACAGTGTAGCGTGAAGAAATTTCTATCCCGCTAGCACTGCTCACAAACCTAATTAGGTTATTGGGGCAGAAAACGAAAACAGCCCCTTCTCCCTCCAATCTTTCTTCCCCAGGGCTTGGCCAGTCATATGGCCATAACAGCGGTAAGCTCGTGCCCCCCTGCTTTGCCTGGCCCGTGTGTTTGGTGCCGTGGCAGAGGGGCACACTTCTGTTCTCATGCTCTTGCCTGCGCTCTCCCAAGGCAGTACAGGAGATTGGTTTCTCGGAGAGGGGCTGCGTGCTTTTTCAGGTGTCACAGTGGAGGGATTTTTTTAAAAAAAAAAAAAGAACCCTGAAGGAAAAAAGAAAATTACAGGGCACAGTGTGAGCCTGTGACAAAGGCCAGCAATGGGTTGAAGGCAAAATGTAGCTGCCCTATGCCAGTCCTTTACTCGCGTGCCTTGTGCTGCAGTTCCTTTGATCAGCACGATCTGATTTCAAACGCGTCCATGTGTGTGTGTATCGTGCTGTCCCTCGAGGTCCTTGGAAAGCTGGATGCGAAGATGCCAGCGCTGCCGGCGCGCGGCGTCCGTGGGGCGCGTGCGGACGCTGTTCCCTGCGCGGGGCCGCAGCTGATGCTGGCGGGGAGGAGGTGGGAGAGAGAAGAGGTGGAGTTTCTTCCCCTCCCTCAAGTGGTCAGTGGAACAATCAGACAGATGCCTTTCCAAGGGTATCGCGGGAGCGCGAGGGAAGCAGAACGCCTCCGGAGAGGCAGCCTGCGCTCCTCGGAGAGGACGTGCTGTCGCTGTACTCCCCCAGAAATGGGCCTTTGGGATCTCCCTGCTCAGCTGACTTGCTCTGGTGAACCAGGTAATATCTGAGTCTTTGTCCCTCTTTGGCGATGTGCGAATATGATGCAAGATGAAAAAATAGCTTCCCTGAATGCAGAGGAGAGAGGAAGAATTTTTCTTGTACTATCTATTGGGAATCGAAGGGGACGGGGAGAGGATTTTTTTTCCCTAACAGGGTTTTGTTTTGCCTTTTTTTACTTCAGCAGCTGTTGTGTGAAATAACTGTAGTTTCTTTTTTGCTCTTTCCATTGTGAAAATAGCCAGTTACATATGCTTATTTTTAAACTCTGTGCTGCCGTTTCTCAGCTCAACAATGAAGGTTTTGAAAGCCAGGAGAGGTGCCTTGCAAGGAGCTGCTGGCAGCACTACCCTCTTCACAATCCCCTGGGCTGGATTCCATACTAGCCTTCTGCCTGTTAGCAGTTAGTGTTTGCAATCTAAATAAATGTGATTTGGATAAGCTAGTGTTCATGGCATTGATTTTTAACTTAGCTGCTGATATGCAAGAAAGCATCTTTGAGATCCCCCCACTGTAGTTTTCATTCGTCTCTCTTTTTTTTTTTCCTCTCTTTTTTTCTTATTGTAAGATGTTCAAATTGCGTTGGGGATAGTTCCGTGAATGCTGTGCACAGTCCAGGTGGTGCACAAGGGAGACAGCAGTGAGCTTGCCGAGAGACTTCCCTCCATTTGCAGTAGATCCTGCCCCTGTTTGGGTTTTGGGATTTGGTATGAAAGGGCTGTTAAATGCTAATCTCTACCGGGTGTTTTGTTCTGGTGTTTAGTTCTATTATTTTCCTTCTGGAGGAAATACTATATGAAGCAGGTATTTTCCCCTGTATGCAGACACTCATTTCTCAGGAAGGCAGCACTGTAGGTGGCTCTGACATGAGGAGGCAACTCTCTGAAATCCTGGGTGACAATCTGCAAGTTCTTGCAAGCTCTGCTCGCCCAAGTCACTGAGAGCTGACAGTTCTCAGCTTTGTGCCCATTGCACATTGAAGGGGCGGTGCTGAGAGCTGGCGCAAGGGCAAGCGGGGTGGGGAAAGCACTTAAAACTGATATTGAGGTTTCAGATAGCGTGGTTATCTCTACATTCCTGCCACATGTCTTGAGGAATTCCACTGCCATCACCTCTTAGCAGCTGGTAGGTTTCCTGAGTAAACGTTTCTTCTTTTCTTTTTCTTTCTCTTCTTGTATTTTTATTTATTCGCTTTATGAGAACCAAGAGGAAAATAGTAATACAAACATATTCAGAACTCTATTAATAGCGATGCATTTGGCTCATGCGCTGTTCTGAGGATCTTGAGCCATTTTACAAGTACCACGGCTTCACTGCTGTTTTTTCCCTTCCATTTTGTAGTAGAAGAAACAAGGCTTGATGTCACTGTGAAATCTTAATCCTGTGTTCTGCTCCAGTTCTTTTTAGTTGGATTCATCCTGCAGCTTCCCCGAAGGGGCTCATGAAATGCGGAGAAGAAAGCCGCCGTGAATGCCTGGGTGCATTTTTCACCTTTCCTACAGTGCACACTGTGTGCAGTTGGTGCTCGTGTTTTATAGGCAAGACCTGCATTTCACTGCAGGAGCCGCAGTGCGTTTGTGTATCACTGAGGTCTCTTTCTTTAGCAATGTGAATAATGTAAGGTGGTTTTACCATTAGTATATAGTATTGCTGATCACTTTATAGATGAATTTCCATTGCACCCCTTTTAAATTTTGGTAACTGAAGAAATAACACAATTGTGAAATTTCCCATGGTTACTTAGCATTTATGCTATGATAGAAGCTCCCCTGGGAGCTGTTGAAGCAAGAGGGGTGAAATGTTAAGTTAGTTACGTGTTTTTAATTTAGTTTAGTCTCAAATAACTTATACTCTTGGTGTCACACTAATGCCGATGCCATTGGTGTTTGCACCTACGTTAGCAGAATTTCACCAGTAGAATCTGTCCACGTTGGAAGCTGTGAAGTATTAATAATGTGCGATACAGGTTAAGCAACAGTGTGGTAGTGATTTCTGAGTTCGCTCTGTGCTGCAGCTTCTGTTTGTAAAATAGTGGGTATATCCAATTTTTCCTGAGTGTAAATTAGGCCACTGAGAGCACTTTGCTGCTGGGTAGCTTAAGACATATTAGCTGTAAATTAGTTTATTGCAGCTGGCAAATATTTAGAAGCTTTGCAAAGGTCATAAGGGTGGAAGTTGTCCGCAGATCCCATGTGGACTGGGTGTAGTTGGACTAAAGGTTCACGACCGAGTGTGACAGCAAAGGCAGGGCTGGAACTGCTTTTTGCTTAGCTGTGAACTGATAAATTCCTAGGCCTGATGAAAGACCAGCCTGGAGCTTGAAATGTTGACATTATATTTCTAGTTCAGCAATGTGCATTAGCCTTTAATACAAACTAACAAGGGAATTTAAGGAAAATATAAATTAAGACAAGATGCCTTTTTTGGAGCAAATGTGTCAGACATACTGACCTTATTATGGAGATAACTTAATGAAACTTTGTGTTTTACAGTACACTTGAAATATAAATCTACCAGTGAAGGTATTACTAGGTTTCTATTAATGTTTTCCAATTATAGCATAACCTCTATTGAAGTGAATGTGCAGTGAAATACTGTTAGCTCAAATATGTCTTCAAAGCGTGTTGGTCCTTCTCTAAAACAATTTTTGAAAGGCACGTTGGAGGAATGGTCAAGATATAGGTAAAGAGCTTTGCTTTAGAGCTTGCTGAGATTAGCAGTTGGGGAACTAATTCTTATTTTACAGCTGAAATTAGAAACTAGTTCCTCTAATTATGTTTTTTTTTCTCTAAGAGAAGCTCTGCTTTACTTGATACCCAGAACCCACATGCATTTATTACTTAGGTGCATGACGTTCCTGTGGCAACTGCCTGTACTCACCCACCAGAAATGTGAACTGTGGGCCACATAGTCAAATGTGCCTCCGAACCTTGTACATGTATTTGCAAAACTTAAAGCTGGGTAATTGGAGTTAGGGTATTTTGAAAGCTACATTTCCAGTTGTATTGCAGTGTGCCTTTCTCCTCCCTTTCTAATTGCTGTCTTTTGCTGTTTTTAAGGACTGTTTCCACACTAGGTTGTTGCTGGTTCATAGCGGCCGCAAGTTAGGTATGGCATTAATAAGGAACTCGGCTGTGTGCCTAATGAAATGCAAAAACTGCATGACAGGCTGGGGCAACGTGAATGATCTCCAAGCCCTTATGTGTGTGCATTGGGTGAAAGCAAATCCCATGGCGGTTGAAAGCTTTATGTTTCCATGGTTGGTTTAGCAAAATAAAATTGTCTGGCGCAGCATTCTTGTTCCTTTGTCGCTCGCTTTGATTTTGGTGTGCATCTAACTAGAAAGCTTTTCCCGGCTCGGTGTAGGAGTGGTGCCGGCGGGGAGGCGGGGAGTCGGGCTGCTTCCATTGAGCCGGCTCTGTATTGCAATTATTGGCAAGCAAAGCAAACATTTCATTTCCCCGTAATTAGCTTCAGTTTAGGGAGGCAGGTTAATTCTGATCGCCGCGCCCTGTCTGCTCAAGAAACCTTATTGCTTTATTTGATCCTTCCATAGTGAAGCTGTTGGTGGGTAAGGGATTTGAAATGATTTTCAGAAGTGGAAACTGGAGGAAAGAATCAAAACACACCTATTCTGCACTTCTTTTTTTTTTCCCCCTCACCACAAAAAGCTGAAGCTCAGGTTGTCAAGCTGATACGAAAAATGGGAGGAAAAAATGCCTTTTGGAGTGCTTCTGCTTTGACCAAGCCAACCTTATTTCAGACACTTTTCCTTATTTCAGGAGAGGCTTGAGCTGTCTATACCTGGAAATGTGTGTCCATAGTCTACTTAATAAATAAATAATCTTAAAATCCTGGTCATAACTTCTGACATCGCGAGTCCTGACCTTTTTATACTATTTGCTCAATTCTCTTAAGCGAGTAACTCAGTCAAAAGATGCAGCAAACAAACGCACTATGGACAATTCCCCGCTGTTTCGCAGCACACCGAATTGTTCTTTCATGTTGTTACGATAACAATTTCTGAAGGTATTTCCAAAGAGTGCTTGGTCCTTTTTGATACAGTTGGTGTTTGACCGGTGTGTTTTTCATTTCAAGGATGGTAATTTTCTTTTCACAGAGATGGAAACAAGAGTGACTTAGTTACTTATAACCAATGCGATTGGGAAATTCTTGGGAATTGGCCGTGGTTTGGGAAGGTCTTTTCTCGATCAGTTACAGGACAGAGTTTATTCCTGCCCCGATAGGTATTCTGGGGGCAAACCAGATCCCTACTGCTTGAAGCGTGCCTTTAGACTGCACCTAAAAGCCGCGTCGGGGAAACCCGAGCAATTTGTTTTATTTCCTCGCTCTTCCACTGCCCCCTTTGCCAGTTGGAGTTTGTTTGCCTGCTCCTGGCCAGTCGTAGAGCTGTTGAACAATAGGTGTCCTTGTCTTGAGGCACTGTAACTTGGGCCCTGGAGATGGAAAGCTGATGGTTCCGAGCCTTGGAAGTCAGTCAGGAGTGGAAGAATAGTCCTCGCTGCTGAAAATGTCTCTGCAAAATGTCCCCTCCTCTTTGTAGCATTTCTGTGGGGACTAAGAGTTCTCGCAGGGTCCTGGCTTGAGCAGCAGAGCAGCACAAAGGCCACATTGAGAATAGCTGCTGGGGAAGCCCTCCTTCCTCGCCTGCCCTGTAAATGCAGTTCTTTCTCCATGAAAAGCCCTGACATCAGCTCTTGGAAAAATCCGAGTGCTTGTGTCATGGAAAATAGCTGAGGCACTTGCTTGGGTTGGGACTGAATGACTGAACTGTGGATGAAACTTCTCTAGAGATGCTTTTCTTCCACTCTTTCCAAACGTTACTGTTCTTAGAGAAATATAAACCCCCCAGTCTGAAAACTTTACATGGAAGTGATGCTAAGGACAGAAGTACAGCTGGCTACAGTATTTTATAAGTACAGTGCCTGCCTCTTTCCATTATGTGTCTGTTTAACAGATACAATTGCAAGCTCCTTTCCAAGCTGAACGCATCTGTTTACAAAAGGATGTTTCCCAAAGGGAAGTTCATTTGGATGGACATAATACCTGTATCATGAGGAAATTCTATGTGCCTCCTTGTATGGAAGCACAATCTCAAGTTTTTTTAATATCTATTTTATGAAAAAGTTTTATGTTTCTCTTTTTTAAAACTGCCCAAGCTGAGGGTGCTCATTAGTCCTGCATCAGACCTCATCCAACCCTGCAGTTACTGTGAGGGTTGAGGAGATGGAGCACTTTGTGGAGCCAGCGCAGGAAGACAGTCGCTGTATAGTCCCTTCCTTCGCTAATTGCCCATGTTCCTTCTCCGAAGGCAGAATGTAGGTCTGTTCGCAAAGCAATCCATAATCTAAAGCTAATAACACCATGAACGATTCTTCCATGAGTCATTGTGTCAGCTATGTGCTGCCTTGGACTCCTACAAAAATAACAAGGATTTTTTTTTCTCAGCTCAGTTTTACCTCTTCCTTGTTACAAGGGCATTGGATCTGTACAAAGGCTCCAAATGGTCCCAGACATCCAAGCCATTCAGTTGCTGCCTTCAGCTTGTTTATTTCACCATGTCTTGCACTGTAACCTGCTGTTCTCATTTTGCAGTTAGACGTGGTTGAGGACGAAAACTGGATCCTCTGATAGTGGGAAAAGATGACAATGCATAAAGCTGCTCTTTAAGTGGGAAAATGTGAAGGTGAAGCGATCGATGTGTTCAGTCAGTAGCATCGCTGATGTGGTCACAGCTGTTGTTTGGCAGAGTTGTAAAATGGCAATTTTTTTTTTTTTTTCTTTTGGAGGGGGCACTGGTGGTTGCCCACTTGCTGCATCTGTGTGTCTCTCCCTCCACCCGTCACTTGCTGTTCCATCAGTTCCTCTTACTCGCCCGCTGTCCTGTACGGGACTCGTCTCCCTTTCCTGTTGTGACAGGAGCCTGCCCCCAGCTCTGCGCTAGGGTCATGCTGGTACCGCTTCGGTTCAGTTCATGGCAGCACTCGCCCATAATACCTTTCTCGAGGCTTTTAAGCCCAGCAACTGAGTGTCAGGGTGGATGTGTGTGTCTGCAAACTGGGAAAATAAACAGGCTTTCTTTTGCTCTTTCTCCCAGTTGCTTTCAAGATAAAATTCTGGAAATATCTGCCAAGTGGCATCCATGTTTGCTGTGCTTTGGAGATACTCGTTCAGCCTGGTGAATGGGAAGAGCAAATATAATCTTTTCTGAGGTGTGTGTGCGGATTCAGCCAGAGTTTTAAAACCAAACCCTAATAGGTGCTGATGTCGCTGCGTTTTATGCACGAGGAATCAAGTAGTGCAGGCTCCTCGGTGGGTTCACGTGTTACCAGGAGTTGCCTTGAGCTCCACGCAGGTGTGTGTGAGCGGGAGAGCTGCGGCCAGCGCGGGCTCCGCACGCGCAGCTGGCAGTTCAGCAACGTGATTTGTTGCTAAAATGCACAGAGGTGGTGCTGGCAAAAGGCCCCTCATTGACTAGTCTCCCGGTGAAATCCTTTAGAAACAGGATGATGTCATTGCAAATAGCCATGGAGAGGGGTAAGGGAGAACTTCCAGTTATGCTTGGTATTCCTCTGCCTTCTAAACGTGGAGAAGAATTAGAATAAAAAAGGGAATGAAACTAATGTTTCTCATACCTCTTGGGTTTTGGGTCGCATTCAGATTTCTAGAGGAGGGTTTGTATGCGACAAGCAGCCTGTTATTTAAATGAAACTAATAAAGCAATGAAGAAGCTTCTAGTGCAACTGTTCATCTCCTAATTAAAGATTAGTTCTGTCAAGCAAGCAGTTTTTGGCTGTTCTCTTTTGTATGGGTTTCACAATAATTCTTACTCATCTCAGCACAAGTTGTAGTAATTTATACTTCCATCATGCAAACACACACAAGCTTAATTTCAGGCATGTGAGTAGTCCTGCCGAAGTAAATGGGACTAAAGTTAGGCACATGAATAAGTATTTCCAAGGTTGAGGCCCTTCTCCGAATCCAAATATTTTTCCTCTTTGATCAGTTTTTAAGATAGCAGTTACTTGAATTCTAGTAATATTTTAGTAAGGGAGGAAAAAAACCCAACATGGTTATCTGAATGCGGTGCTATTTATGGTCAGATATATTTTCAACCTCCAGGGCTGGAATGGAATGCTTTGTACTGCTGCAAGCTGGGAATCCTTCCTAGCTCCGCTGGGTTTGGGCACATTAAATCTGAAAACTTTTTTTTTTTTTAAATCTTTTTTGGTCTTGGCTTCTAGGTACTTTTTAGGCACTGATCCAGTCCTGAATGGTGTATGCATGGATGAGATAACTTGGAGAGCTGCAATTTTTAATCCACGGTGTTACTGGTTTTAGGTGTGTGTTTCTGGCTTTGCTTTTTGGTAAATAGGTTTTCCTAACACAGCATGACTAACAAGACATACTTTTAGTAATTGGATGCATTTAAATTACTTAAATAATTTGAGCCAGTATTTGAAAAACAAAATGAGACTTGGCTTTTAATTGTTCCTGGTATTTGGGAGTTGAGAGAGTGGAACAACTTGTTTGAAAATGTGCTGATGTTCATCAGTTATCAGACAAAATGTCTACAGGGTTTTATCATGTAGCCTAAACTTGCCAGCGAGATTTGGAGTTAAATCTCCAGCTGTTAACCACACCCTCCAGCTCGCCCGGTGTTTACAGCAGTAGGTGAAATACATTTTGTGTGCTGCCTGTGTTTTGAACGTAATAATATTTGGAAGTAAGGTAAACGGCACTAAAAAAAGACAGTTGTTGAATAAACTCAGAAACTCTTCCGTTTCTTTCTTTGTGCTTTATTTATCCCCTTGCTTGCACTGTGCTTTTTGCTGTAGTCGCGCGTAGTGACAGGACCGGCGAGCTGAAGCACTTCGGCAACCCTAGAAATGCCAGGGAGTATTGAGTTAGGAATGTGGGGAAAGAGGAGAAACGCCGTGTACTGAGCGCTCCCCGCAGTCTGGCTAGCGAGGACGTTAAGAACATAGTTCTGGTCTTAACTCAGCAGCTCGTTCGCTCTCTCCTCTCGGCGATTCTATAATCGAGTGGTCTGGAAGCGTTTCAGGGCTCCGAGGGCTGTAGGAGGAGCGGGGGGAGAAGCGCGTCCCCCTTTGCGTCCAGCGGAGCCGAGCAGGGGCCGGTCTCGTGGCTGCGCTGGCTCTGCGGGGTCCCCAGCGCCGCTGCACGGGGAAGGGAGCGCGGCTGCCCGGCCGCCGGCCGCGTTCCCCAGCGCGGCCCTCCCGCCCCGCTCGCTCCGCAGAAGAAAGGAGCTCAGGAAGCTGGCGCGCGGCCAAGGGGCTCCGGCGCTTCCGGCAGCTCTCCCGGCATGCTCTGGCTCCGGCGCCCTCTGACGCAGGCCGCATTGTTCGGCCGAGCGGAGTGCGGCCGCGCGGCCCTCTCCTCGCCTCCCCTCGGGTGCTGGTTCCGTCCAGGCTGCCGGCTCCTCGCGGCTCCTGCCGCTTCGTGCCCCGGTGCCGGGCAGCGCGGAGCGTAGTGCCGGACTTAGGGCCTCGCAGCGGGAAGCTGGAACTCCTGCTCCGTGAGACTCCTCCACGCGCACTTAACTCCTGAGCAGGAGGAGTTCCTCCTTGTTTGAGTGTCACTCTGTGCTGCTGCTGCGTGAAAACCTTTGGGTTGCTCTTTCTTTGGGCTTTATTTAAAAAGAAAAGAAAAAGATACCTTTTACATAACCTCTAAAGCACTCAAATTTAAAGTTTGCCTCCATTTGAACTCCGAACTACCCAGAACAGTGCAACAGAGAACTAAATTCATTTTTGTCTGTAAATTGGTTTTTGGCTACAGGGGAGTGCAGCTGGCGTGAGGGGGGCTTGTTAGGGAAGGAGCACTGAGATAAAGTGATGCACTGAAGTGCTCCGTGAAAGTATTTCTATAACTAAGGTTAGTACTTTTTCATGCATCTCAAAAGTTGAAGTGCATTAGACTGAAAAAGAAGAAAAGTATAATTTGTTTTCTAAAGACTTCCCTGCTTTAGAAGGATGAATTTTCTTTTCCTGATTCCTCAGAGTCTCTTTTGGCTTTCTGAATGACACATGAGCTTGGCCTGAGATGACTTCTGTGTTTTCTTTGCTTTGGGATTCAGGGTGTCTGCATTGCACAAAATAGTGCTTCACTCGCCAGAATTTGCAAGCGAATGTTAGAGAGATCTGGCTTTGCAAGTAGGGCCTAGTGGGGAGAGACAGAACTAGGGAGGCATTTTTCATTTGCAATCAGGGTGGATTTCTCAGGCTTCTGTGATGAAAATAATGTATAGGCTTTTGAGAAAAGGAAGAGGACTACTGCTTCTTGTTGGGTCCATGCAATTTTTTTTCTTTTAGTTTTGTCTGTAATTTTGTTTCTTTTTTTCAGCGATTAATTAACTTCTGTGCTTCTTTATCCGTAGATTCCTGAGACTTAGGCTACCAGAGAAGCTCTCTATCTCCTTAATTTTGAAAGCGCTGATGCATTTCAGCTTTACTTGATACTGTTAGCTCGAAGATGGCAATTGTTATTTTCAGATAATAGACAGGTGATATTGCCAGGGTCATTTTAGTTTCATTTCGTTTGCTTAATACCTCCTGAGATGCTCCCTTCAGAGGCAGACAAGGGTTGCTGTCCTTAGTGTGTGCTTGCACAGAGGCTCAGCATGTGCCAGCATCATCTGTGCACGTGTGTTTCGGGAGATACCTAATACGCCAAGGGAGGGACTAAATGGAGCACTACCTCTGTAATCACTTCAGGCTTTTCAAGTAATTGCAAGGCTACTGGGCACCTCTGCAGGGGCTCCTGCGTATGTTCTCCTCTTTGGAGAGAGCAGCTCAGGAGGAGCTGAGCACTTGCTGCTTGTCCCAAAGACGGCAGGTTTTTGCACTGCCATGAAAATAGAGGCCCTGTGAGGAAGAGACAGTAGCATGAGCTCTAACGCTATTAGATAGCGCAGACTCCGCATACGGGAGAGAGAGAGACAATTGCAGTGTCTCAACTATGGGAGAACTTTCAGTTCGAGTTTACCTACCAGCTAATAAATCCATCAACAGGACACAGCAGTCAAACTCTATTAATTCTTAGCATGTGGAACTATTTGTTATGAGAGGAAGATGATCCGTGAACTGTTACACTAATGGAAAAGAAAGACCTATTAGATGCTCCAGTTCTGCTTTTGCTTTTACTTCTGTTGAAGACCTTAACCGTGTTCTTTGCTTTTAATCAGCTGTAATGGACTAATGATTGTCTAGAATATAAGAACAAAAAGGTCTTGTTTGTTCTTGTTTTAGGGCATTACAGATGTATGACACGTTTATTTGTGTTGAAGCATAAATATTGATATTAAGTGTTGATAAACACCTGTTGATGTTGAAAAACAAAAAGAAGAGTTCATTAAACTTATGTTATTTCTTCTTTCCAGGTTTCCTCTCAAAAAACCTACCAGGTGAGTTACTGAAGTTTAAAGCTTATCTATATTGCACATTATGATACAATGTTTTGGAGGAATGAATAATTTAAAGGAAAATACAGCTTCAAACATTTATGTAGTGGGATCCCTTACAGACATGTGGAAATTGAGTATCTGGTCAGGAGTGGGTGCCCAAAATATCCTTGGTTGAGTGACTTAAACGCATGGCATAATGTTACCATTTGCATTAGCTATATGCACTGACTGGTTTAATCTGGAATTTGAGATGGTCAGCGAAAGTGACCCTAGGTTGGTGCATGATGTACAGTCACCTTCTTCAAGGGGATTTTCATCTAAAACTTTAATTTTTGCATACGAAGATTAAGAGCTGCTGAGAGAGGAGGTGGAATTAAGGAGGATTTGAGGATTTTTTTCATCCGTATGTCACTTAATGATATTTTACTTTAAAAGCAAAATAATTTTAGCTTTCGAATAATGGAATATTTGTGCTCCTACAAATCTGAAAAAACTAAAGAAACTGTTCCTAGAAGCCAGGATATGTGGGGCAGATAATTTTTCCTCTTGAAAAAGTCTGAGCTGGAATAAATTTTGAGACAAAGCTTTAATGTATACATTTTTGTAATCCAAGTTCCCTGTTAGCAAATGGAACTACTTGAGCTTATTTAGGAAGAAACGGCTGGTCAAGCGGTGTGTTTGCAATGCACTAGTCAGGATCATCTTCTCTGGTTTGACACAGACATGGCAGCATTCTGAGCAGAGAGTCTCCAGCTGACAAGAAGCAGAAGGTTGAACGCTGCAGTAGTACACACGACTTTGATCCTACAGGTAAAGTCTTAAAACTTCACAGATGAGAATCTAGACTTCAGTTTGCCTGGAATAAAAAGGGTTCTGATGTGTTAATGAGTGTGGTTTTCGAGAGTTGTGTTGTGCTCTGTGATTGCAAAGCCTTTTTGAATCATCCAGGCATTGAAATGAGTATGGGCTTGCTTTTAAACAAGCTTATCTACAAAGTGGCTGTTAACTGTGCAAGAATAAATCTATATTAATGCTATCAGTGAATAGTTGTAGCTACTTCCTATTTCAAAAAAGATGCTCTGAAATTTCAGTTGGCAGTTAGTTGGCTGTTTTGGGTGAGTTAGTAGGGAAAAGGTATGAGACAGAGTTGTTAATGTCAGACAGGACTGGTATTCTTTTGGGGGTGGAGGAGCTAAGCTTCAGTAGATTTTGAATACTCTTTGTCATCTCTAAAGTTAATCCATACTTTTGAACATGATACATTTTAAAATAAATTTAGTTTATTTTTAAAGGATATGATATCCTTTTTTTTTTTTTTTTTTTCTTTTTAAACTTATGTGAAGTCTGGATCAACCTGGTCAGCCTGTGCACTCTTGTCTTGGAAATGAGCATGCATGCAGGGTTTTTTCCTTCTCTCTCTGAAGCACTAACTCAGTGACTATTGTGCATGCTTATGAAATGCATGACAGGCTCCTGTCTGAGCCTCCTGGCCCCATGCGATGTGTGTTTTTCATGTCTGTGCATTCTGCTGTTTAGTCCAGCCATTCCCCTGGGGCTTGTGGAAGGGCTGGGAGTTGAATCTAAAGGTTGTAGAACTTGTAGAATGTGTTTGTGCACAAAGTGGTTCAAGCTTGTGTTTTATAAACCATCCTGTTCGTTAATGTTTCCTGCCACTAGCTGCATGACTCCTTCCTACTGTGCACAAAATAATTAAAATAGACTTTTAAAATCTGTTTATGAAAACAGCAACAAAAAAGTCCTATGGGGTTGGAGAATGTAAATTAGTTGTTGTCTTTTCCTTTATCTTTGGCAAAAGGTAATGTAGAATTATTTCAGGTTGTGTTAGGTGGGAGAAGGCCATGCCTTGCAGAGAAAATTTGGCTTTATTTTTTGAAAAGTAAACTTAGGAATTCTCTAATCTTCATTTGATGAAAGTAATTCTGTTCTGAGAATGGTTACCTGCCATGATGCTTGCAGTCAAGTCTGGTAGATGACCACTGTATAGATCTACAGATGACCACTGTAGCCCTTCATAAATTTCTTTTCTTTTTAAGGGGTGAATTCTGCTAAACTAGTATGCATATGTCTACTCCGTACTCTGGAGATAAATGTCACAGAGCTTATGTTTTTTTCCAGAGTATTCTCTGTAGTTCACTTTTAGCATAGGAGAGAGCTTGGTTTATTTTGTTTTAGATTCTGTAGCAGGTACTTTGTGGTGTTACCTGTGTCTTCATGCTTGAATAATTCACACCTTATTCCAAGTGTTTCACCTATGTTTTGTTCACATCTTATTTGTGTTTTGCACGATTTAACCTAATAAATCAGTCTGTTTTTCATGATTTTTTTTTCTCATGTTTGGTCTCCATATTTTCTATATCTCTCTCTCCTTTTCTCCTGCTCTCGTGCAGATAGCTCCTCCAAGAAGACAAAGTCTAGTTCGGAGGAGAGTAGATCCGAGACGTATGGTAAGCTAAAGCAGCTGCTGCAGCCTTGCACCTTTGCAGTCTGCTCGATGCTTTCTGTCTGTGCGCCCAAGGCTTTTACCCTTCACCTGATCCGCATGGTTGGCTCTGCAGCAGGGAGCGGGAAGCCGGGTTCAAAATGTTGCTTCACTTGTATCGGCTTGTAGTTCTTGTAGTGCCTGGAAACTAACTCGTGTGTGACAAGCACAGGCTGTCGTCTGTAGTTGGAGGGAACTTGCTGGGGCTGCTCTTCCTACTCATCTTTTGCCACCAAATATTCTTGGCTGTGTATGAAGACACAACTCATACTGGACTCCAGAAGAGTTCTTGTGTCTGTATCTCTCTTGCGTTGTGGAGCTTAATCTGGAGGAGCTAGCAATTCATCTCTCTGCATTATTGTAGAGAATCTTACTTCAGTTTCCTTGAATGTTTCATGGAACTGAGAAGCTCTATGTCTAGGTAATTTCAAAAAACTGGAAGCATATGAACTCCGCTGTCCTTTTTTCAGAAAACAGAGTAGATTCCCTGGCACTCCTGTCTTGCTAGGTATTACTGTGTTTTGAGCCTGTAGACTGGAAGAAATCGGCATGTTACAATTTGGGATGGGAGCAACTGCATATCCACTGCTTAGTACAGTGCACTGGACATGTGCTGCAGGAAACAACATCTACCCCACACAGCCTGCTAGCTATCTAGCTCACATCAGATGTGTCTCTGACTATGACACTCTTGCCATCCCACCGTTATGTCACAAGCGTGCTTAATTTGTGATCGCTGAAGAGATTGACACACGCATATTAGTAACCTGTTGACTAATATATGTGTGCCAATCTCTTCAGCGGTCACAATTTGTTCAGCATTTGATAAGAGGTCCTCTGACTGCTACCAGCTTTTAAGACCCTTTCATGTAGGCTAAATCTGGGCAGTACTGATGCATTTCACATTTTTAAACATATACGCTCAGCCGTGTTTTGGCTGCAGTCAGTGTGATGACTTCCTTTACCTTTTCTTCCCTGACATGTAAAATAGTCTGTGATACATTCTGACTTTCTCTGCCGAGAATTTTCTGGCTGCATATTTTCCTACTGACTTTTGGGCAGAGTGATAAAAATCAATGTCTCTTCCAGTATTGACTTCGGTATTCCCCAAGAATAAAACAAATAGGTGTTTATTGCTGTGATCCAACTGCTTAAACATCTGTATAGTATAAAAACACTCTATCCTAGCTCTTCTCATAAAGAACATTAAAAAGAAAACCCCTCCAAGCTTGCACTGATGTGTAAATTAGCAAAAGATTTTTAGTTGATGCAATTTACAGAGGCAGAGTCTGTTTCTTCTATGGAAGTGGAATTCCAATTCACAAATATTTCTTTTATAAAAAAAAAATAAAGCAAGTAATAACATGACAGTCATGTTCCTAAGGTGCAAGACACTCTTCCTCAAAGACTGTAAGCAGGTTTTGAGTGTGTGTTGATTTGCTTCAGCTGAAGTCACCTGTGCTGCTCAAGCCTGTGTGTCTTTCTCCCGGACTCCGAAAGTGTGAGCAAGCAAAAGACCTGCTTGAAAAGCATCTGTTTTGGGGTGGAGCTTCAGCCACGCTTCTGTTGTGACCGGTTCTTCCCCGCGCTAGGTGAATGGTGGTTTGTGACAGCGCAGCCAGGACTAGATCGCTGTGTTTTGAACCTTCAGTAGTCCTTGCCTAATGTTGCTCACCCATAATGTACTGGAGGTGCTGTCAAGCTGTTGCAGGGTAATTACGGGAAATGTTTGGTGTGCTTACTGGAATGTATCTGTGTTTATACTTCTCCCTCGGTCTGTGCACTGTCCTGGATTTTCAGGTACGGAGGAAAGAAACCTGACCTCCTAACTTCAGCTCGTACTTCCCCCAGCGTTTCATGCAGATGTTCTATCCATGCCCAGGATCAATGGGAACAGTTTCCACTATTCCTTTCTTTCAGGGCCTTTTCTACCTTAGACCTTGCTCTGCCTTCTGTCTCTTCCCTCTATTTTTCCCAAATTCTGTGGTATGTGTACGGAAATCAACTGCTTGCTCTGGATGGAACCTATTTAAAAATGTACCACTACTGTGCAGATATTTTTCTTGCTGGTGACTGGATGTTAACGGGCTCTTTCTTTGGCTTGCCAGTAGATAATAGTGAATAATAGAAAATTCTTGAATGGCATCAGGAAAATGAGGTGTACCTTTTATGTACATGTGTGTTCTTACCACTGGAAATTCTTTATTAAGGCCAAAATATCTTGAAGTACATGAGTGGCTTGAAAGAGGGTTGTTAGGTAGAAAAATCATTATGATTTGTTTTATTGTGATACCAAAAGTAATATCAATTTTCTTTCAGAAATCTAACCAAGTCATTTCTGTGCATTCGGCAAAGTCTAGATGTTCAGGGAAGAGGCTGAATGTAATTTTAAACTGCTGTAGTTTACTAATCAGCACCATAACCTTCCAAAATACTGCTTATTTTTTCTTGAGGTAGAATTCATGTTACTGAAACAAATTTGAATCTCAAATTAGCTTTTGGGTTCATAGGTGAGTTATCAGTTACCCTTCTCTGTTTCCCATGATTTAGTTGCTCTCCAAAGACACTTTTCTCTGTTTAGCACTGGGACCTGTTTCAGGCCCACAAGTTAGGCTAGGCTTGGTGCATGCTCTGTCCACCTTTGGGAGAGACTCTTTTCCGTGCTGAAAGTCTGGATTTGGTCCCTGTTCCCTTGCTTTACAATTGAATCCTGGAGAATCTTTCTTCGCTCTTCCTGTTTTGTTTCTTGCAGTTCTTCCCAGCCTTGTGTCTTTGTGTTGTGGCCACCATCTTTGCAGGCTTTTAAAAGGGCCCTTGGGACCCCCTCATCACTACCCTTATAATAGCCAGAAACAGCTTGGAGTGCAAGGGGCACTCGACCACAGGGACTGAATGTGTCGTTTCCATGGGAGCAGATAGTCCTGTTTATAATGGTTAAAATACATTGTTCTTTGTTTCCAGAAAGGTTACCAAGCCGTGCGTTAGGAATGGTTTTCAGTGCCATTGTTATTAACAATTTTATCAAAACATTAGGTACTGCACTAATTTCAGAGAGTGTCCGTTTGCCTTCGAGTTTACATGACTTCAGGTACCGGGTTAGTGGAGGAATCTGAAGAATGCTGCTAATATGGCATTTGGTATGAAGACTGTGTTAATAACTAGAATTAAGTGAAATTCAGAATTTTGTCCTATGAGAAGCTTTCATTATGAAAACCGATAGCTTTATTTTATTTATTTTATGGAGGAAGTATTCTGAAATATTTTATAGAAACGTTAAAGCTTCCCAACCGAAGTGAAATATGTGGACGTTCTCAAACCCCCAAAGAGTATGTTTTTGTTTATTGAATGATTCACTTCACTTCTATATTAAATTGCATTTTCCCATTGTGGCCTAATGCCTTCAGGGAGGTTAGAGTTCAGATGTCTCCTCCCATGCAGTGTCCCACAGAGTCTGATCAGTGCAAAAGCTACGTTATTCTATGGAAGATGAAGTTCACGTCTACAGTCTTTCTTGAGTCAGGTTTTCAGGATGAACTCTTGCTCTGCACTGCTACGGGAATAAAACCTTGTGTTTTATTGAAGAGCTTCAAAATATTTACGATCTGTAGAAGAGCAGAGAAAATACTTTAACTGAAGAAACTTCTGGATAATCAAAATGTGTCTGTCAAAACTGGTCGGGATCATCATTTTTGTCTTGGAATCTCAGTGACCTTGAGGAGTTAGGACTTTGCCCTTTCCTCTTGTCCAAAAGACACTTGCAGCAGGGGTGGAGGATGGAGCCAACATGTCCCAGAGGGAGTAGTGCCACCTATTGAAAAGCTGGTCTTAGCTTTTCTTGTAATACTTTTTTTTTCCCTAACTGCTTATGTTTCTTACAGCTTTCCTTTCCAATTTCAAACTCGCTCAACTAGAGTGCGCAGTTATTTGTCTGACTGTGCTCTTGGCTTGAGGCAATACCAGTGAGTTTGGGGAATTCTGATATGCATGAAGATGAAAGGGGATTTTTGAGTTTTTCTCCCCTGCCCCCTGAATCTTAAATATCCACTTGAAATATGAATATGTAGTGTGATTTGGCTTACTGAAAACATAGCTGCAGTGTTGTCTGCTTTTTTTCCTGCCACTGGGATGTCTTAACATGAAAATAAACGTGAAATAAGATCAGTATTGGTATGACGCTTGATATTGTCAATGAGTTCAATAGACTTTGTAATCTTTACTAAGCTTCAGCTGCAAAAATGGAATATTATAGTAAGATCTTTTGAAGTGACTGGCTTTTGGTTTCTCTGCAAGGAACGCTAAGAATTGGAATGCAAAAGCAAAAAACAAGATGAATGAAAAGCTGATTGCTGCTTACTGACTTGAGTCTGGTGTCGCTTTTGGTCTTTAGGCTTGCACAAAATTCACAGACTTCACTACAGTGGGTGAAGTTGCTCCATTTCACTCTGTGGTCTAATGCTGGGTTTCGTGCGTGTGCTTGCAATTTCAAGACGTGACAGTAAGGGCTCTTGGAGACTGAGACTGCATGTCAGTGCTGGGCTCTCACTGGTTGCTGCTTTCCTTTCAGGCCATTTCAGAGCCCAATGAGCTCTTCAAGGTACAAGACATAGGTTATGAAAATGCTGCTGCTTTTCATAATTCTAACGCTATTCTAATGCGAGACAGTTTTCACATTGAATGTACGTTGCCTAAAGAACAGAAGTGAGCAAATGACAAGTTTAGGACAGTCCAGTGCTGCATTTTTCTCATGGCAGAGTGAAACAGTGGGCAGGAGGATTTATTCCTTTTAGTCTATCTACTGCAGACGGGAAGGGGTATGGAAGCTGATCTGGTTCCACAGGGAATAGTGTTATCTAAAGAAATGTTCCAATAACTCCAGTAAAATCACTGCAACGTGGCTGTGCACCTCCACCAAGCATTCTACCTCTCAGCTGGTTAGCTGGACCTCATTCCAGCCTTCTGCATTGTGTTAGGAAGGAGTTAAGTGCCAGCTTCTTTTATGAAGTGATTAAGTGCAGGGAAAAGGCAAGGACTGACTAATTTGGGTTCACGTAGTCCTAACATCAGTTGTGTCTTGGCGGGTGAGGTTGTTTGTCCTACAAAATTAAAAAGTAGTTTTGAGTCAAATTGAGCCTAGTGGTGGGAAAACATTTAGTGTTACTATTCCTGCAACTTAAATGATACTCCCTAAGCTCAGCTTATATTGCATCTCCACATACTTTACCTCTGCTGGGGCATCCTGTTCATTCAAGGAGAACACTTAGCAGTGCACTAGACCCAAGGGTTATTGGTTATGGAAAAGGGAGAAATTCAGTGTGCTACGCTGTGCCTTTAAACAAGGGAAGTTTTTATGAGTTGAAAGATTAGTTAGTGTCTCACTCATAAAACCTGTACGTCTGGCAGTGGAGTTTAAAACGAGCTGTTTTTATGAAATAGCATATGTTCTCTTTCCCACACCCCACCCTGAGGCATCATTCTTATGAAGTGAGCCTTAAAGAAGCTTGGTCATATATAAAAATGGGAGGTACGACGGAGAGGGATGTTTCTTCACTTAAACATGTGAAGACGGTGCTCGAGTTGGTGTTTTTCCCCCCCCATCTGCCTTCACCTTCTACCAACTTAGTGCCAATCACTGTAGCGTCGTTGCTTCCACTTTGCCAGGGGAAGGGGCGTTGCGGGGAGAAGATGCTATGCCCAGACTGCTCTGAAGTGCTGGAATCCAGCCTTTTCCACCCCTCCCACGCCGTGCCGCATTTGCGCACATGTCGCGCTTGAGGAGAACAGGGCTGACTGGGTAGACGGTGTTTTCACTTGAGGCTCCTCATTTCCATGAGGAGTTGCCTTAGAGAAGCGAAGGGAGCAGTGCGGCTGCGGGAGTGGTGTAAGACATGGATATGACTCCACACTCAGACCTTGAAAATGGTTCCAGAAAAGACAGTCTTGCTGGGGCAACATCTTCACAATTGCCTTTTCTCCCTCCATGTTAAATGACACTGCTGCAGTTTCAGTATCTGATTTTGAAAAAACAATGTGCTTTCTCGAGATCCCAGTGCACAAATTTTGCCTGATGTGGCTTTGGAAATGAAGCAGCAAAGCAAGGTGTTAAAAATAAGGGAGCTCTTTCCATGTAGTCAGTTCTGGTTATGCAAATAAGAAAATATCCTGCAAGTATTTTACAGAGTTAGTTTGTAAGATAAGGGCTCCATTGTGGTAGGCCTTCTGCAGACGCTCCTGAAACAGTGCTCCCTTCTGCAGAGAATATGCAGGGGCTTCTATTTTGTTGTTATTGTAGTTTGGTTTTGTTTTTTCTTAGTTCATTCTCAGGTGAACATTATACAAATATAGCAAGCCACCTAGTAAGTATGTTTGTCTGCGACGGTGTTTATATTCCCAGGATTCTGAGTACTCCAAACATCGGGAAACACAATGATTTGTTTTTTGATGCCTCAGCAAGTTGAGGAACAGAACAGGACTCGGAGCACCTGGGGTTTTGGCCTTGTACTTCAAGAGCTTGCTGGGAATCATGATACTGATTTCTGAAGGCTTGTTAAGTGTAATGGAAGTGGCTTACACTTCTTCACTGCTACTCTCCTATTTTGGTGGGATATTGTCATCTGGAATAGAAAGTGTCCTGAGAGGAAGCTTTTGCTGAGAATCAGTAAAACTAGTTTGATAATTCTATTTTAATCATATCATTTAATGCTAGTTTGAGATGCTAGTGACTTTTTAGAAGTAGCCTGCAAAAATGCGTTTGGTGTTTTTGAGTGTGTGTTAGAGCATGACAGCCCTGTGTCATGCTTTGAAGAGCTATTGATATAGACACAGGGAAATTGGTTCATGTATATAGCTGTTCTTAAAAAGTTGCATTTACCTCAAGTTGTGCCTGATGTGCCGGAGCTGTCTGCATCTCTGCTGTTGTATATCTCTGTTCTGTGTAACTGAAGCAATAAGCTTGACCTGTCCTGACATTCCTATCTGTTTCTGGACTGATGCCCTGTTTCTGTCTTTCATATATTTTTCCCTTCTGTTGTCTTCTACCAGTTTCTTTTGGTGCTCTGTGATGATCTCAGAGGATAAGGTTTTGGACTGATGCCTAGCTTGTGTCTCTTTGTATTTCTCTCTCCCTCTTTTCCTCTGCCCTTTTCCCACCTTTTTATGCAGGTCTTGTTCAACGATGTGTCGTGATCCAACGGGATGAAAATGGATTTGGGCTGACAGTCAGTGGAGACAATCCAGTCTTCGTGCAGTCAGTCAAAGAAGGTAAGCAGACGTGCTAAACGTGCATGCGTGAACTGGAGAAGACGACTGCAAATTCTTTCCTTAAGACTGGGATGGCTGTAGCCATCACAAACGTAGGAATAGGTGGACAACAAGTTGACCATGAGGCAGCAGTTGCCCTCGTGGCCAAGAAGGCCAATGGGATCCTGGGATGCATTAAGAGGAGCGTCTCCAGCAGGTCGAGGGAGGTGA
>JAWLRI010000100.1:1222483-1258570 GCA_034781795.1 Crypturellus tataupa | reverse complement strand
TGGCTCTTTAATTTCTCCCTATTTCCTAGGAGGAGAACAATGTTGTCCACAACCAGAAAGTGGAGATTCTGAGAAAGATGCTACAGAAAGAGCAGGAACGGCTGCAGGTACTGGAGTTGCTTATGTTCAGGAAGGATGGAGGAAAGGGAAAAAGATGTTGTTAATGTAAATGTGGGCTGTTGAAGCATTAGTTCTAGCATTCTCATTTCCTTGCATAGCTTGTGTTCCAGCTTAGCTTTACTGTGCATTAGACTAATATCAGAGGTGTCCGATCGTCTTCCTGATCATCTCTTGAGGATTTTAATCCCTGACAGGGTAGGAAAGAAGTGTGGAAGATTTCCTAAATGTAAACTTGCCTCATCCTGGTTTAACGCTAGGCCACATAAGCATTTCTGTCTCACTGAGAGTCAGTTTTCATTAGGAGCTACGGTCTATAGGGCAGTTCTTGGTGATACTGTGTTTTTGTATTGAGTGTATGCTCAATGTGGTTGTGATTTAACNNNGCTACGGTCTATAGGGCAGTTCTTGGTGATACTGTGTTTTTGTATTGAGTGTATGCTCAATGTGGTTGTGATTTAACATGAATAAAGCTTGAGAATGTTCATATTTGCGTATTGCACAGGAAAGGGAGAAGAGCTATATAAACAGTGCATATGTGCAGTTTACTAAGTGTGTTAGTGAATATTAGTAATAGGTTGTAGATGTAAGCTTTGATAGTGAGGATTAATTAAATATAAGTTCATAAAATTATTTTTCAGTCTCTGCAAGAAGAGTGTAGCCGCTCACCCACCTCACGACTTCTCAAGGAGATACAGGAAACCAAGAAGCACATTCCTCAGCTGCAGGAGCGGTTGTCCAAAGCCACAGGCAGTACTCAGGTAACAGAATGTGTCAGGCTTCTCTGCAGTGTGTTCCAGGTGAAAATTTTTGGGGGATGATGGTATTTTGGGCAAGCAGGAATTCCCTACCAAGCTCTTCCGTGTTTCCACAGGCAGATTGCACCCTCTAGAGTTGTGAGTTGTCATTAGGCTTGTGGAAACTGTTACACAATAGAATGCAATGTCAGTATTTGAATTAGATGTTACAGTGGGTTTCTGAATGCTCTTTGAGAAACTGATTTGCACATGCAAATGTTGATGTGTTTATTAGCCTGTTAGTCAATGCAGCTTAAAAGAAACCTGTGAAGTCATTCTTACTGTGAAGAATGTATAATTAGAAGCTTGAAACAGTATTTTTTTAATATATAAATGAAATTATTTTTCTCCTTTTTCATCTGTGTTTGAGATTGAGCCTTGAAAACTTTCTTTTGCCTTTGCTTTGAAAAATGTGTCAGCCTCTTTTGAATACATGAGTTTCATAAAGAGCAATTTTTGAAAGAGCTAATGTCTGTAGAAATATTCAACTTGCTATCTCCCAACTTGCTTTATCTTTTCAGGATGGAGTTTTGTCCTCTAAATCTGTAACAGAATCTCTACAGATCAGTGAAGTAGAGGCAGAAAGTGGGGATGTTCTGAGCAAACTGGATTACAGTGCTGATAGCTCCCGACCAAACAGTGACATTGCTGATGTGAGTATTGAATATCTCCACATCTGGCTTCTATACTTTTTTTGTACTGCTTTTGTGTTTGTGTTGTCCTGAGTATTTCTCATATATGTGTGTCTGAGTAGTGTTGTGTATTACTAGCATGAGCTTCTAAGTACACACCAGCACTAAGGAAGCACCTACTTCGATTAGCTACTCGGAAAAAAATACAGTGCATTTGGGCTTTTTTTCCAAGAGGTTGTTTTCCCTGGCGTACTCCCTGTTATGAGGCAAAGAAAGATGGATGCCAAAATCTTTCTCAGAGCTGAGAGATGCAAATTAAAGCTTCTTTTAAGAGCACGTTAATATTCCATTTGTGGTAACTGTGACTCAGAGCTAGGCAGTGGGCAATTTGCCATAAAAGTGAGCAAGAGTGTTACTTGTATCAAATGAACTTCAGTTATTGCCAACAGTGTAAGTGCTTAGTCTGTTTGCTCATCAGTTATCAATCCGTGTCCTCAGGTAGGCTTCTTATTGGAGCACCTTCACATCTAATCGTTAATTAAGATACTAGCTGAGTAACATGAAGGCTTTGAGACTCTCTAACAGCAAGAATAGTACATAAACTATGAGAAGACATGGAAAGAAGGAAAAGGCCAAGATGAGGTGCAAGAGCAGTTCTTGTAACACTGTTATTATTTAATCTTAGAAACGTTATTTTTGAAATTGCTTCTGTGCATTCTAGAGCTATAGTATTTGGGCTTCCCTTTTTGAAACTGTGCGTGTGAGTAATACAGTTTAGAGTTCAGCTGTTCATGCCTCAGCTGTTCAACAGTCCACTGTGTGAGTGAAGAGAAGTTTTGTCTGTTGTGGCTGAAGCACTTAACCATGCAGTTCTTACTATCCTGGATTTGCTGGTACTCAGCAGAACTGAACTTCTTTCCCAGAGTCCTCGGAGTGGCCTGAAGGATCGGATTTATCTGGATGAGAGCCCAGAGAAGACTGAGATTCAAGATACTGTAAGTCCAAAACATAAAGCATGATAACAGCTTCTCCTCTAATGGGCCTATTAAAATCTTGCTCTTTTTCCTCTACTTTTTAGATGAAGCATGCATAAACGTTGCTCTAGATAATAAAATGCAATTAAATTTGTGCAGGGAACGTTAATTAGCTGAATAAATGTTTATAGCACTTAAGAACAGGCCCATTTAAAAGACGAGAAATATATAATCAGCAGTAAAGCAGCTGGAGCTAAAATAGCTAGGGCTGTTGTACAAAGTTTATTCCTTGAATCCAACTCGAAAAGGAAAACAATCTTTACTTTAGGATATTCAGTCATTATGAGACCAGCATTATCAAGGATGGCCTTGAGATGGGATGAACGTAGAATACAGCAACAAGCATGTGACTGCTGAGCAATGTTTGAATCTGAGGGTTTGACTTTTCTGAACGCTTGCAACTTGGGAGAAGCATCTTGAATAGGAATAAAGACACCTGAGTGTCATTTGAGTTTCTGGAGAAGGAGAATTAATATTTTTGAGTTGGTTAGAGAAGGTTTACTGTCCCATGAGAGTAATAGCACTGTACTTTTCTTCCCTTCCCTCCTCCCATCCCGACTTGCACCAGGATTCTCAGTCCAGTATTGGAAGTCCTTCTTCCCGTATGGGACCTCAGATCATTGGAGCAGAAGATGATGACTTTGACAATGAACAGGAACAGGTGAGAATCACGTTTTCTACAGTTAAAAGCCACCTTTTTGCCTCAGCTGCCCTTTTTTTTCTTTTACAAAAATTGTTTTCCTCTGTGCCTAACCTTTAAGTTGTATGATGTATTTTTATTAAATAGTTTTCATATGGTGAATTAAGAATTATGGAATGTGATTCCTTCTTACTATTAATGCTGCCAAATCATAATACTTGAGCAGTTTCTGTTAACGTGTAATCGTTGATGTTTTGTTCTTCTCTCTTTCTTCTTATAACCTTAGGCTTCTAGAAATTCATTTGCCATCTTTTTGCTTATTTCTTTTCTATTGACAGACCTCCCTTAATGTTACAGCAATACAGCTGCTATAGCTTTTAGTATTATTTATTCTGAAATATTTGAACTATATTTCATTATATTATATTCAGTATGCAGAAGAGTATTAAAAATAAGTTTTGCCATATAGATTCCTTCTTGGGTTGCTTCAACAGCATCTCGCAGGTTCTGGAGTTGATCTGGTTTTGTTTTAAATAATGGGGTAGCTAAACCATCAGAACTTTTTTTTTTTTTTTTTTTCCCTTCACAGTAGCTTTCTTGAGTAATTGAAGTAGTTTCCATGTGTCTCTACAGATTAATGGGCAATGCAGCTGTTTTCAAAACATTGAGCTCCTGAAATCTCGCCCAGCTCACCTGGCTGTTCTTCTGCATCATGTGGTGTCCCAGTTTGACCCTGCAGCATTAGTAAGATGTTCTGGAATTGTTTCCGCCAAGCCAAATCTCTCATATTAATCATGTTCTTCAAGTGTCTCCTTGTTCTTGCGTGACATTATCAGTTTCATGGTTGGATAAGCAAGGAGAGAAATGCAGATCTTGGGCAGGCATGGGGTATATAAGATAAATGAAGAGAAGCACAGATAGAACTTTTTTTTTTGTTTTTTAATTTTAAATGTTTGAAACAGGTGTTTGGCTCCTGAAATGTTTTATTCTATGTTAGAGAAGTAGGATTAGTTGTCTATAGGGGAAGTCTGGTGCTTCTTTTCCTTTACTGGCTACAGGGATAGCCTAGCTGACTAATCAAGGTTTCCTATGCAGTCTGGGTGACTGAAGGAAGTCTTTCAGTCCAGCATGCTGAGTTCCTTGAGAAGGGTGAAAGAAAATTCAGAAGGGTGAAAGAAAATTCAGAAGGGTTGCTAGTAGAGTAATCATGGTACTCATTTTTTCCCTTCCTATTTCCCACAGTTATGCTACCTTTACACCGACTTGTACAAGCAGACCAACTCCAAAGAGACTCGACGTGTCTTCCTTGAATTTTACCAGTTCTTCTTGGACCGAGCTGCAGTAGGTTTCAGTCATTTCCTCCTGTTCAAACATACCTAGCAAGTTGACATGAGAGAGCAAGTTCCTCCTCTCTCTCTGACTGGGGGGAAAAAAGGAATGATCTAGGTCCTCCAGAATCAAAAGCAATTGTTAAAAATATTTCCAGTGAATATGAGAAAAGGAATAGTGTAGAGCCTCAGGTGCTTGGTTAACTTCATGAATCATTGGCAAAGCATTATTTGCTACAAGAAATGATCTTGTCATGTGTAAGGTTAACTCTACTGATTATACATTGTCTTCTCATTAATAACTACTGAATATGTTGATGGGACTGTTGCAGGGGTTGTAAAATTGTGCGTGTCTATTAGAAAGCCTGGAAAACTTCCTTGCCACCGTAAATTAGACTATGGGAGTGCAGCAGAGGCTAATACCATATGCTTTGAAATGTAGTTTAATATGTATAGAGAATAGGAATTTTCTCTATGATACCTTCAAGTGTTTAGGTCATATGATCTCAGCTTTTGGGGGGATTTTGCTGTATGGTTTATGCTTAATAGGATGGTTTGTTGTGTATGTTCCCCCCGTCTTCGTTTTCTTTTGCAGAATCTGAAAGTTCCAGTTCCAGATGAAATTTCTGTAGATCTAGGTAAGGCCTCTTTGCTAGGATATTTTACTTCATCAGCTTCTACTGGCTGAAGCTGTTAAGCTAGTTCCTGAAGTGCTTGTGATGTACAGTGTCATGTGTCACAGGGAAAAATGAATAGATACTTAATCTGTTTTTTTGAGAAGGGCTTAATACATGTCCTGATACATGCAAATATGGGGGGACAGCACTGAGTTTCATCAGCATGTGTGTTTTTAGTCTGATACTGGATGTGACCAAAGCTGCTTATGTGTAATGTACTTAAGTTCATATTATCAGCAAGTTCAAGGCAAAAGGGTGCTTTTGAGTGGGCTAAAGTGTGTCTATGAGTGACATTATCCTCAGGTAGATCGGGCTCTTTTTTTTTTTTCTAAAGGATAATCTATTTAGTTTTTCTTCTGAATTGCAGACAAAAGAAGGCCAGAACTCATTCCTGAAGAGCTTCATCGTCACTACATACAAACTATGCAAGATAAAGTCTGTCCAGAAGTTCAAAAGCATCTAGAAGATTTCAGGTAACAGTTTTCTTTTTGTTGAAGTTTATGTGTATCCTCAGTCAATGGGCACATTCCAATACCAGGAAAATCGAAACTCAGGGAATACAGTAAATCATCTTGGACTGAATAAGAAAGTGACACTGAAGAGGGCCTCTGTGGTCACCTTGTGACCAATCCTTGAATATTTTTGATGCTGGTTTTTGCGCTCTACAAACACCTTATTTTCTTTACGATAGGTCAGCATCCAATTTCAAATGGTAATTCCCTCTCCCTGAATTTCAGGCAGAAGCGTAGCATGGGATTAACTTTGGCAGAAGGTGAACTCACCAAACTGGATGCAGAAAGAGTTCGTGACCGAAATGCAGTGGAGAAGGAAAGAGCATGCGCAGAACAGATCATTGCCAAAATCGAGGAAGTCTTGTGAGTAACAGCGAGTCTAATTGTGAGAGCAAGAGAGATCCCATTCTGAACCTAGAACAGAACAAAGGAATTGGGAACTAGAAAGTGTGTGACATGACTACCTTTGCTTTGTTTCCCCAATTTGCTCCCAGCATCTGTTTTAGTAATAGCCAAAAGTAAGCTAATAGCATGTTAAATAAATCGTAGTAATAATAGAGTCCGTGTATCTTTTCAAGGAGGTGACTGTTGAACTACCAGGAGCAGAGCATCTCTTGTTGCTAGGTGCATTACTAGATCCAAATCCCATTTTTTGTCTTGAATGTATGTTAATCTACAGCTTCAGAAGCATTTTTCTTTTAAAGCGAGCACAGCCAATTTTTTTTAGGATTTTTAATTCCAAAGGACTCTTTGCACACAGCTTCTGACTCTTTTTTTTTCTTTTTCTAGGATGACATCTCAGCCTCTAGAAGAAGACAAGAGGTAATGCAAGTTTTGTGGGCTTAGGCTGTAAAGTAAGAACGTCATTGCTGACACTGTTTTGTAGGCTGTCTTCTGCTGAGCGGAACAAGACAGCCCTCTTCTGGCTGCATTCACAAACTCTCATTTTCTAAATCTGCTTCCATAATTAGGTTGAGTTAAGAGCAGTTTTTCTGAGCTGCTTCTTAGTCCAAAGTTTGTTGCTTTTGTTTCAGATCTGGAAAAGAGTTACTGCACTGAGAGTTCATGTGGCTTTTTGGTGTTATTTTCCATCTGTTTCAGCTTGGTCTGACATTTATTCTCCATACAAGCACCTTGTTCAGTTTGTTTGGCACCATGTATTGTATGGATATTTTTTGCTATACTCTACAGTAACTATACCTTTTACTGTTAATGATTGTTTTACTGTAACTCCAAGCTATTATGCAGCTTTCAAATATGTACTTGATTTATCAGTTTTGTATCTTCTGTGTAATTTTCCAAATTTTAATTTTGCCTTTTAGGCAGGTACCCTTTTTATTTACTTCATTTTTTGTTCATAAGAGAACAAATTCTGTTATTGTCTGAATCAGCTGCATATAAAGAAAAAATTAATTGCAGTTTCTTTGAGTCTAAAAAGGGGTTACCTTTAGCTCTTCTGTGTAACCTTTGCATTTGACCTTTTTCATTATTTTGAGAAATTATTTTTTCCATTTATCCTTATCATTCACGTTTTTTTAAATTATTATTCATTCTCTGTGTTCTGCAGTTCCACAATGCAGTATGTGATTCTTACTTACATGAAACATCTGGGAGTCAAAGTTAAAGAGCCTCGGAATCTAGAGCAGAAGCGTGGCCGTATTGGTTTCTTGCCAAAGATAAAGGTAGAAGTGTTTGTCCAGTGTGTGTGTACGTGGTTTTTGTTTTGTTTTAAGGTGTCTTGTATGTGTGTTTGATTAGATTTCAAAATCCACTTTTAATACATTGGAAGTTGGTATGATTTTGCAATCTTAGAGCTGCACAGAAAACCTAACATTTGAAATTAGTTTCTGCATATTTTGGCAGAAGTCTAAATTAAAAGTGAATAGTAGCCTTTTTACTTTCTTTATTCATCTACCTAAATTCTAACTGTTCTTCATAGTTCCAGCCTTATAAAAACTTTCACTGGCAAGTAACACAATCTTTAATCACTTATGGATCTTATTTAGGCTAATCAGGGTGATGGGAAGAAAACTAGAGAGGCCAAGTTTTCCTTCCAACATGCCCCAAAACTCATGACTTAATGCTTGTGGAGTTTGGGAGTTGCAAGATATTGACCCTTATAGAAACAAAGTGCTATTGGTCACATGAAATTGGTGTCTCGTACTAGGAAATAAAGTGGTTTCTAGCTCCACATGAGTTGGAAATCAGACTGTGCATTTTTTCCTTTTATCAGATGTGTCCCTTAAGATGCTCTGGCTCCCTCCTGCTAACCTTGTTGTACATCACTGCCTGTATGGTGCCTTTGTCTCTTTCCTTGCAGTATGTTGATTCTTGAATTAGATGACTTGATACAAAAATCTTTTATATCAAACTGCTGAGTTTCAGGAGAGTTGGTCAATATCTCAGTAAATAAGTTAATTTGATGAAATGAGATCTGTTTGCTAATTTGTATTGTTGTATGTTAACTGCAGCAAAGTATCAAGAAAGAGAAAGAAGGAGAGGAAAAAGGGAAGAGAAGAGGCTTCCCAAATATTTTGGGACCACCGAGGAGACCAAGTCGACATGATAGCAGTGCAAGTATGTCAGATGATGAAATATATGTTCCCTTACTGCTAGTCCAGCTAAAGCCACTGCTGTCCTTTAATAATCCCTGTTATGAATATTCAGTAAGATCTGGGGGTTTGAAACATGTTTTTAAGACAGACAAGCCTAATTTATTAATTGTCCATGAGATTCTTCCTTTCTGCTGGAAACAGGTAAAAGTGCTTTTGCTAGTCTAATAGGCCTGTCTTTGTTCAGTTGGCAGAGCCATGGAAATGCAGAAGCAACGTCATCCAAAGCACTTATCTTCAGCCTCCTCCGTTAGCCCAGAGCCCTCAGATTCTGGCAAGATGCGCCAGAGTGGGTCTTCCAGCGATGGACAAGAGGCAGTATACCTGCCTGCCAACCCAATGTCTCCTTTGGCAACAGGTCCCTTTTCCTCTCCAGAGGGAAGCAAGGACAGTGAAGCAGGTAGGAAGATGTTACTAAAGAAGGATGAGCCCAAGAAACTTGACTGTTGGTTTCAAGGCTCAAGTGTCTCCTGTTGTAAGTGCAAGTCTGTCAGCTGGGAAGACTTCTCATGGAAATTTTTCTTAGCAAGACATGAGTTCAGTTCGTTCTACATTGAAACGAGGCTGTGAATTAGAAATTGTCTCATGGGCTTTGATTTTTGTGCAGTTCTTGACAGTTGTTACTCCTCTTTTAGGCTCGAAGCCGACTGTAGAAGCTCTACCTTCGAGCGATGGTGTGGATGGTACACCCCGCACACCTAATAATACTTTTGAATTCCCATCTCCTTTGGAAAACTTGCAGGAGGAGGAGGGAGAATCTGAGAGGTAATTGTGGGTCCCCTGGTTGCTTGAGCATCAGAAGAGGGTGGATGTGACAAGGGCGCTGCAGCCAAGTCTGTATAGCTACCGTTGACATGATTTGTATTAAACATTGTTAGCACAAGTAGGAAATGTTGGTTTATGTCTATGGTAAGCGTATGCTGTGATAGTACTAGAGAGCTGTCTGTAGGTCAGGAAGCCTTAGGTTTGACAGACATTTCAGTTAGAAGGTAGGACTTAAATCTGGAGTTCTGCTGAATGGCTCAGTGGGGTAAAATGCTTGCGTAAGTATTCTTATAATAACTCATTTCTTTCTTTGTAGAATGGTTGACATGGGAACACCAAAGACTTTTCGCAAGTGAGTATGCTTATAATTGCTTTAACTTCACTGAATTTGTTGAGATTTTAATCACGTTTAGAGTAGAGTGCAGTGATGTTCACAGTTCTGAATGACTGCAGTCACCTAGGTGCTCTTTCCTGCCCTTAAATAATTTGTATATGAAGTGAGACACTGAATTCAGGTATAGGGCAGGTGAAGCTAATTATATGTAGATAAACCTTTTGATCAATGAGTGAGATACACTGCTTGTTGTCTGCACTGATTGGAATGGATGGCTTGAGGAACTGAGATTCCCTGTTTTCTTTCCAAGTCTGTAAGTTGCTAATAGCTCTGCATCTGCAGAGAGACAAAGGGAAGAAACTGTAGCCTGCCCTTTCACTGACTTGATATTTGACCTTAAGCAAATTACTTTACAGTGCCATTAAAAGTAGGATTATGAAAATACTGTGTGAATAGGTATTAATTCTTAGTTGTTCTGCAAAGGGCAAAATTATAAAATATGTCTAGCTTCCAGCATCTATCAACCTGCTGGAGGAGCATATTCTTAATGCTTTACAACTAATATGAATACTGAGAGGTTTTCTCTTTCATATGTCCGTGCCAAAAAGGGAGTTATTTGACAGATTTTTTTTTTATTTTTGTCTTAGGATGGATAGTGTGGGTTTTGCAGATGTACAAAGTGAAGATGAGCTGTACGATTTTGATATGGACACGGACCCCCCCAACTGGCAGCAACTTGTGAGCCGGGAAGTGTTGATGGGGCTGAAACCCTATGAAATCAAGCGCCAAGAAGTGATTAATGGTGAGATGGATATTTTTCCCAGCTTATTAAGCACAAATTTTAAGTTTTGTACTTTGGAACTCTGACGTTCTTGAAATTTAAAACTATTGCCACACCTACTTAAAGCAGTAGTTATAATCAGGTCTTCCCTTCTCTTCAGAATTGTTTTATACAGAGAGAGCTCATGTCCGCACACTGAAGGTTCTGCACAATGTCTTCTACCAGCGGGTCACCCGGGAAGGGATTCTGAACTCCAGTGACAAACGGAAAATCTTTTCAAATCTGGAGGATATCCTTGGGCTTCATGGTAAGGACATATGAGATGCCTTTCAGTTTTGCAGTCTCAACAAGATCTGCAGATACTTGGAAAAATAACATGTAGGTGACCCTGAAAGAAGAGAGGCAACCTCATATAGTACTTGATGAGGAAAAAAGCATTACAGAAGGTCTTCTTTTTGCCAACACTGATTTACAAGGATACTTCATTTAAAAATGACTGTGTCAGTGTTTTGGATACTTGCTTTTACTTATCTGTGTAGACTCTTTGTGCTGATTCATGCTTTGATAAAAAGCATGCTTTGATGAATGATCTTCATAGGGCAGCATTCAAGAAGTTACAACTGTGTTGAAGAGAATATGAAAAAGCCCTAAAAGATTGATGTCTTGGAGGTGGTTTTGAAGGGTCGTCCTTCACAATGTTTAGAGAAAGGAACAGAATTTCAGCTCTGCCACTTAGTAATGAGCTGTATAATTTTAGGAAAGTGACTTGAAGTATGTTACACTATCTCTGGGTTTTCAAAAGGTTGTGCTATTGAGCCCCAGGAAAAATAAAGCCAGAATGGTTCATGGCGTGATCTGAAGACAGAGAAGTGCAACGGCAGTATATGACATTTTCTTAAATCGTCTGTTACATATATTACAAATTACTGCAAATACATCTCCTAGAAAAGTTTTTATTTTAAAATAAGTACTGAACTTAAAGCAAACAATTTAAACATTATAATATTTCTTCTTATTTTTCTTTTTAAGTTGCGTTGAATGATCAAATGAAAGCTGTCCGAAAACGGAACGAGTCTTCTGTTATTGGCCAGATTGGGGAGGACTTGCTTTCCTGGGTAAATTGCATTATTTTTTACTTTCTAATTCTTTAAAAAAACATTTGCTAAAGTGATAAATAGAGCCAGAGATTAACAAAGATATAATTCCAGGATAATAGGAATTGAATATCTGAGGAATATCATTTCTGTAATAGCTTTGAGCTAGAGACAGAGCATTGAGAGAAAGCAGGAAGAACTCAGTATAGGATTTGCATTTCATAAAGGAATCATTTTAAAGAAAAAGATTGATTTCCTTATAATGTGCAAGTGAAGCAGAAAGGTGATTGTGGAGATATGAAAATGAGAGAAGGATTTTGAGAATAGGAGTAGGACATTTTATTTCAGTAGCACTAAAATTTAAGTCTTGTGTTGCTTGTGCTGCTAAAAGACCCTTAAAATACTGATTTCCAATCCTAGACTGTGTTAGAACTTACATAGTTGAATGTCTTGAAATTTATAGCACTTTATTTATATGCATAAATATGTATGTATAAATGTGTGGGTGTGTTCACTTCCATTCAAAATTTTGAAGTCCAAATGACAGAAGCAGAAGAAAGGTAGTTTCTTTACTAAATCAATCCATCTTAGAAGTCTCCCAAAAGAAGAAGTCTTCCAAAGAAAAGAAAATAAGAAAATAAAGATCAAAAGTAGCTAGTAGAGCAGCATATCTCAAGCTCTTTCAGACAAGCCATGCATATTATGAAAAAGCAAGAAATAACCTGTGCATTGATGTTTCTCTTTGCAACTTTTTCAATGTAGGAAAATAAACAAGCTGGACATTATAAGGCAATCCCTGAATATTGCTGTGGCTAAGTGACTAAAATCAAAAATGAGATTTCACTCCAGACAGTGAATATTTTGAGGAACTACTAGGCTGTGTCACAGATTTGGTACTAGAAACAGGAAGAGACTTGCAGTTGCAGTAACAGATTAGCCATCTGTCATTTGCTGCACATTTCCCAGTCCTTCATTTGGCTATCATTTTTTCTAGCCATGTTTTTGTAAGATTGTGATTTAGAGAACAGAACAAGGTTTTAGTGCTGTCTTCTGATGTTTAGCCATGGGTGTCCCTGCCAAACAACAAGACCTTTGGTTGTGACTGTGCTGACCTATAGTCTGGTGGGATTCATCATCTTTGTCATTCATCTAAATGCATTTTATCTGCTCTCCTTATGGCTGGCCATGGTGACATGGCACTGCATTCTCTCTGAACAAGCAATGTATTTAAGAACTTGCAGTATTTTTGTTATTAGTGTTTATAGGAAAGGCATTATGAAAAGAGTTGGAAATGTTGTGAGCAGAGAGACATGTGGAGAGCTTGAGGTGAAAAGGAGTTCCTCAGTAGAATGGGAAGAGGGAAGTTTTAGACTACAAGTTGTTTAAAACATTCTCTTTCATGTAAATCAGTTTTAATATTTTGCCAAACACATTTATTTCTTCCCTTTTGAGACTGATACTGCTGTATGGCTATATTTCCGTTCACACGGGCACATGCTGAACTTAACTGTGTCTAAATGTGACTCTCTTGGGTTTCTAACACAGTTTAGTGGATCAGCAGAGGAGAAGCTGAAAAATGCAACTGCCACGTTCTGCAGTAACCAGCCCTTTGCTTTAGAGGTCATCAAATCACGACAGAAGAAGGACTCTCGCTTCCAGACTTTTGTGCAGGTGATTTTTATGCAAGGGTATGAGCTGCCTGAGGATGTGGCCTATGACCAGCGTAGGATAATGAAGGGCTATAGATAACTATCATAATTAATGGGATTTTGTCTAATGTTGCCTTCAGATTGGGATCGCTTCCAGTGCTGTGTTTATCTCTGCTAATCACTTCTGGTTGAGGAACCTTTAGTTCTGAGAAGTGCAGGATGTCCTGATAGAATGCAGGAAAACAGATACTGTCCGAGGCAGGAGATCATGTCTCACTTGAGGTGGTGGTTTCCCAAGGAAAATGAGTATTTCTGTGAGGAGAACTGCAAAACTGCAGTTTTAATGCATGCCATAGGCAAAAGCCAGATGTGGTCCACCTATTCCCCCCACCAGGAGAGGGGCTGAGTATGTGTGGCACGTGGAGAGAACATTATCTTTGTTACCATAGGCTGGGGAGAACTCTGATATTACAAGAGTTGAGCTTATTTTGAAAAATGTATCATAGTTTTGCTGTCATGTGAGAGACTAAGCTGGTGTCTTGCCTGTATGGCAGTGACTGAGATTGATTGGAGATGGTACAAGGCCTCCATGAAGTAATGAGAGAAGGAAGATGCTGCTTTTGTGATGAGCATTTCCTATACGTAATTGCAAGTGGAAAGGGAATGTGTTGTCTGAATGATAAATCTTGGCATTTCTTGTCTTGTATTTAATTACCGGAAAGTGAAGTAATAGACTTTTGTATGATGAATAGATGTTACACGTTCAGGTAATTATAGTCTTAATAAAAATGACAAATGTAGTTATTGTTCTGTTTAATTTTAGGATGCTGAGAGTAATCCACTGTGTCGACGGTTGCAGTTGAAGGATATCATTCCCACTGAGATGCAGAGGTTGACTAAGTACCCCCTTCTGCTCGATAATATCGCCAAGTACACAGGTAAAGTATTTTCACTAGGTAGCCACTGCGTGTGCCTCGGCAGGTTTTCTAAGCAAATGTGATTTTAAAGCATATGTTGAGGACAGTACAATTTTGTGCGTCGCAATGTGTTTTCATTGGAACTCAACAGTGAGTCCCTTTGTCAGATTTAAGGTCAGCAAACTGCACTAGTTTCCTGGCTCTTTCACCTTTCATTACAGAGTGTTTTTACAGTTTCTTGTTTTTTTTGCAGAACTGCCTGAAGAGAAGGAGAAAGTGAAGAAAGCAGCAGATCATTGTCGTCAAGTCCTTAATCACGTGAATCAGGCTGTTAAAGAATCTGAGAACAAGCAGGTAGGAGGGGAGGGGAGTGAGCATCAGGGGCTGGGAAGAATGCGTTGAAAGGAAACAACATGTTGAAGAAAGCTGCAGTCTCTATACTTGTGGCTTGTATGCTTGTTGTGATTAGAGATGCTTTGTGGCATCCTTGTTCCTATGAGAGCAGGAATCCAAGGCATTTGAACACATGGAAGTGCTCATGATTGCTTGAACTTTGACTCTAGTGAGTTTTGCTAATCAGTGACCAACCTCATTACATTTTTTCCAGCATTTGGAAGATTATCAGCGTCGTCTTGACCTGTCCTACTTGAAGCAATCTGAGGATCCCATGATGGATGAATTCAGGGTGAGTGACATCCTTGAAGCAATTGCTATGTGAATCATATTTGCAACCTTGTAGCTAAGTTTTTAGCTTTTCTTACTACAGTTATGAAATCTTGCTGTCACTGATTTGAGACTTTGAGGTTTGGAAGGAACGACTTGTGAAAACTGTCACTTCTATTTGCCTGCAGATCTAAATGTCACAAGCAGTGAAATGATTGAAGAATCCTTTGACATTATAAAGTCCATCAGATCATTGGAATGATTTGTATATGAGTACAGTATGCCATCTGTAGGTAAACCAGGTCTCAAAGCATTAACTGTTGGTAATACTAGATGGCATTAAATGGCTTTACGAACTTGGCATAAAAAGAAAATTGTTTACTCCTTCACCCCCAGCAGTATAAGAGCAGATGAATGAGCAAGAGTGATAACAAACATTGCTCATAAACTTTGTTTTACTAGCATACTCCACTCCTGTTCCACATATATTTTTCCAGAATGCATTTAGCTGCTAGTCTCCAAAGGGGGGTGCCTGTCCGTATCCCTCCCTCTGAAAATCTGTGCTATCCCACTTTGCCTCTATAGAATTTTTATTAGACTTTTTTTTTCCTTCCTCTGCTGACAGAACTTGGATCTAACTAAGAGAAAAATGCTTCATGAAGGACCTCTAACTTGGAAGGTTAATCGTGACAAAACTATTGGTGAGTCCCATTCTGTCTAGAGTTGGGTTTGCGTGTGTGTGCTGAGAAGGAGCGAGAAATAAGACGTATCTGCCGTTTCCAATTACGGTTTGTACTGCTGTCTATAATAATGCCTATGCATTTCCCAGAGCTGATTAAATTATTCTTGTCAATTCTGAAATGGGCTGGAGTACCATTAAGGCCATGCAGGGACACAGCAGTCAGTCATGAGATGATCCAATCCCATCTTCAGCTTTCTGATGTAGTTTTGATGAGGCAGATTTGCAAGCTTTGCCGAGAATGGCATAGCACTGATTACTGCCTCTGCATGAGTAATCGAAAATGCAGTCTTTTCTTTCTGCAGGGGTGTGATAGAAAACTATGAATCTTTAGCTCATACTGGGTTCATTTGCACTCTGCAGATCTCTACACTCTGCTTCTGGAGGACATTCTGGTGCTATTGCAGAAACAAGATGATAAACTGGTTCTGAAGTGTCACAGTAAAATCTTGGCATCCACAGCTGATAGCAAGCACACCTTCAGTCCTATCATCAAACTGAACACTGTTCTGGTTCGTCAGGTGGCAACAGGTGAGTGTAACAAACAGGGAAGACTAAAGAAGGAGCTGAAAATGACGACCAAGTAACTTTAGGAAAGATGCTTTTATCTGGAGTTCCAGAATAGGACACACAAGAATGTGCAGCCTTAGTTCTTGGCTGTCCAACATCTTGCTCTGGGAATCTGACTGAGTTGTGTAACGTGTGTGTCAGTTATTTACTAAGAAAAAGAGATAGTATCATCCTTTTAGTTATATTTTGATTTTTAAATAAGTTTGTAAATTAAAATACTCTGACCCTATTAGGTGACAAGTACCATAGAAATGGAAATCGTTAAGAGGAAAAAGAGAGGAAATAAATCTGTTTCGAAGTGATTCACAGAGTAACAGCTTTTCTCTTCTGGGATTCATAAACAAATTTCTTGGATAGAGAAAGAATTATCTTTGTGTATCATTGCAGAGTTATTTCACAAACTCTTGTTTCATTGCTTCTGATTGGCATCATACCTAGTTTCTAGGAATTTTCAGAAAACTATGCAGGACAAGACATCTAATTAAATTCTTCCCTCCCCTTTTTTGCTTCAGATAACAAAGCTTTCTTCGTCATCTCCATGTCAGAAAATGGCGCTCATATTTATGAACTGGTGGCACAGACTGTTTCAGAAAAGAATGTGTAAGTAATTGGTTCAGCTCCATCTGCTGTTTGATTTGTTGTACTTGAGAGAACTTTTACATCTGCTTGCCTGTAGTAATGTGCAGCTGTCGATGAGTTACCCGTGTTCCTTCTCTAAGCTCAGGTGAGAACACAGCTATGTTGGGAAGGTGGGATGTCCTGGAGGTGTGTTCTCTTGCTGCTTTTAAAACATTGCATACTTGTGTTTTAGTGAGCATGTGTGTATGTATACACAAACATACTATATAAAGTATGTATAAGTTATTTTTGTAGTGTGTGTGTGTATCTATATGTATTAGTATTCACTTTTACCTTAAAGGTGCTCTTTTTAACTTTGTGAATCAGTGTTACCTGATAAATCATTGAAATCATCCCACATCTTCATGCAAAAATAGTTAATTTGATGACTTTTACAATTTAGGTATCATAAGCATCCTAGTGCATGAATTTCCAACTCTGCAGATGCACTCTTCTGGCCTTTTTGGTACAAATGTTTGTTTTCTAAAGCATAAGCAGGGCAGAGACTTTTTTGCATGATGTATATCAACTGTTTTAGAGCATCATGTATGAAACTATTCAGTAATACGCAAGAAGTATTACTTAATGCTTTCATATATATTTGTGCATAAATTAACTGACTCACCTAAGAGCTCCTGCTAAGGTCCCATCATTCATTTTCCTGTGCTAACGTGTATGTGATGAGGTGAGCATTAAAACTGTGACACTTCACTTGTGACTGCAAGATACTACTGAGTCACTGACTATAATAGATTAAAAAATAATTAGACATTTTTGTTGATAAGTAAAACAGTTCAGAAACAGTTCTGGATTTTAAAAAGTGTTCAGTGCAGCGGTGTCTTTGTTTCACATCCTACAAGTGTTTATTTGATGTCTCTACTGCAGATGGCAGGACCTTATCGCTCAGATGGCAGGGACTGTAAAAGTGGAGTCTACCAGAAGAGTGATCCCATTACCACAGTCAGGACCTGGCGAGTAAGTGAAAGCAGCTGAGGGAGGAAGGACTGGGTTTCTTTTTCCAGTAGCCTCTCTTCTGCCCAAAATTGTCAGCCAAGGTACTGATTTGCTTGCAGCAGTTCAGATATGTGTGACTACATGAATGTCTTGGTTCTTTCCTCCCTGCAGAGAAGAGCGTGAGGAAGAGGAGCAGCAGAAGCTCAAAGAGCAGCACGACATTTCTGCCAGCAGTCTACAAAGCTCAGGTAACAGAAGCATTTAATTTGCTACAAGGAGCGCAGATGTGCCAAGCCTTACTCCTTTTGTCTTCAGGGTCAGTTGGGAGCAGTGGTGTTTTTCTGGAAAGACTTCTTCCCAAGTCCTGTAAGGAAGTAAAAATCAACGTGCTGGATAATGTATATCTCTTAGTTTTTCTATCTGACTTATAAATTGTGGGAAAACATTTTGTCCCAGAAAAAAGTCATCCTTTTACCAGAGACCATTCACAAAAATATGCTCTTCAGTGTTTTCAGAGGTGTCCATGTGAAGCAGAATTTTCTGCAGCTTCACCTCATACTTTAAATAGTGTTTAATGCGAGTGTGTGTTTTCTATTTATAAGATAAAGATTTGGGCCTCGAATCTCCCTTGATACCGAATGCTGAGTCTTCTTCACCCGTCATGTCTGAAAAGTCCCAAGTAGGAAATCTTCTTGTGACAGAAAGACAGTTTGATAAAGTGCATCAGGCAGACCTGTCACTTAAAGATTCTTCTGCGTGCTTTGAACACACAACCACCAGTTCTCCTTCGGTATCCGAAGGGCAATGGGCGCTGGATGCATTGAGGAACTGTAAGTATCTGTGGGCAATATCTAGTGGAATGTAATTTGAATATGGGAATTACTAGGTCAACTATCTGAGTCAATGAGCTAAAATAATCTCTCATGTCCATTTTGATTAAAATCCATATGTCTCTGTGCTGCAAATCACAGCATAGCAACATAGAGTGGATCTGACATGAAGAAATTCTAAGATATAAATGTCTATACTGGTGCTTTCTTTGGCTTTAGGGGGTCATGTCATTGTTTTATTATGATTTTCTCATGTGTAAAATGAAGGTGATACTGAACTGTCTTTGAAAAACTGGTGACAAATTGACATAGCGGAGCTTTGTGCAATGCTATGAAAGATCGTTGCTAGTCAGAAGTGATTTAAAAGACAACACAGCCTGCAGACTTCTTTTCACAACTCTGGGCAAGTAATACAGGAGAGAATGCATGAGTTGGTGAATATGAATTTGCACTGTTCTCACAAAATCATGCAAAAGAGGTGGGATATTTGCAAACTGGACGAACATTTAGGTTCAGATGTTTTAAGGATTTGAGGGATGGTTGATTCTAAGCAGATCAACACTTGAGTGAGTAGAAGAGCATTTTCCGTGGTGGGCAGATTATTCTATGAAGATGTTTTCAGAAAAAAAAAAAAATTTGCTTCCTATTTTCCAGTAGCAGTCCTTTTTTCAGGGGGAGGATGTCAGGAGTATGTAACCTACTTGATGAGATCCAGTATTGCAATTCCTTTTGTTCCTAAATATAACCTTTTAAAATTTGAATTAAGTCATTAGTGCTGATACCTCTCCCTGGCAGTTCTGAATTGGAGGTGAAGTCTCTGAATTGTACGAGAAGTGAATAGTCCTTACTGCTTCTCTGTAGGTCCTCTGCTTTTGCCAGAATGCAGAGCATTGCTCTCTTTGGCCTAAATTCCCTCTTCCACCTCTGTGTACAAGAAGTGACAGCTTTCAACAATCTAATAGTTCATCTTGAGTCTTCTAATCCATTCTGAGTTTCTTTTCTGATAGGATTCAAAGTCCTTTTTCAATTTTGAATGCTATGCAAGTGTTCTTAGCATTTGTTCTCTGAGACCAGTAATAAGAGAATCTTAGTCTGTGGGGTATATAGTTAATATCATGTCAACTGCCAGCAGGTCACGCTCGTTTTGAGAAGAGAACTCATAGGTTTTCTAGGTAGGCATAGACACTATACGGTGAGAATTAATGGTGATGTTCTTATGCATTTATGTTCTTATGCCCTTAGTGAGATGGAACACGTACTGCCCTGGGTTGTGCTCACTTGGAAGATGAAATAGGGAGTAAAGCATTGGTATAGGACTTCAGAATTCATCTATTTCCCGATATCCCTGTCCTTCCTACTAGGAGCAATGCCAGGGCTGGTAGCTGTGAGGTCTCTCTTTTTGAAACAGTGGCCGTTGTGTTCGTTTAGCCAATGTTAGAAAAGATAATGATCTCTGAACCTTTGTGACTATTACCTGTACTTGCAGTGGACTTGCTGAAGCAGCTGTTGGTCCAGCAGTTTGGCTTTCCTGAAAAGGGGACCCTTGAAGACCGGCAGCGCTTTCCCAGGTTTAGGACTGTTTCCCAAGAAGCCCAAGCTGAGAGTGGAAATGAGCCTGGACTACAGCAGTCTGACAGTGATAAGTATCCCCCGCCTGCAGCAGACCAGATGCTTCCGAGAACCGTCACTAATGACCCTACGGCTAGTTATGGCCCCCGGACTTCAACTGAATCACCAGCTTCAGGGGATACCATGCAGCTCGTAGTGGGAGACCCCACGTCAAGTGGCAACTTAGCAATAGACCACACAAGTATGAATCTGGAGATGTCCACCGCGGAGCTGGAGGGGGTGGGTGCTGATGAAAGTGGGGAACATTTTTTTGACGCTCGAGAAGCTCACAGTGACGAAAATCCATCTGAAAGTGAGCTAATGGAAAGGAAGGAGGAAGAGGATGTTCAGCTACGGATCTCAGGTGAGTGTATTTCATTCATTCATTCATTCATTGAATGACAGTCTGTCCTGACTTAGCCTTAGAGATTGAGTTCAGAATTGAATAGAAGATGCTTAAAGATAATAACAGTATGTTTTCCTGATGAAGCCTCTTTTGCTAGGATGGTACAGGATGTTTAAAAGGACTAGAAGCTCTCTAGTCCTTGAAAGTTATTTTAGCTCTGAATGGGGCTGTACAAATACATATCTAATGTATTCTCTATTCCATGAAACAAGAAGCTGAAATACTGTGGGATTAATACACTGTTACAAACCGTAATTACAAAGGTATGAATGCAATGCAAGCTCTTGATTGCTGGACCATATTACCTCTAAGCTGTGTTTTGGGACCTGTGAGGAAAGCATTTTCCATGAAGGCAAAGTGCTGCGCACGCAGACCTGTGACAAAGGCTATTTTGTAGCTATTATTTGGATTTTGGGGGGTTGAGCTTTAAAAAAGAAACTCACAGTTTAGCTTTGCATTGTAATTGTGCCCTGTGACCTCACAGTCTGAAGTTCTTACAAACTTATTTTTACTGTTGCTATGATATGCACTATATTAGATGGTTACCTGGGCAGCCTCTCAAAGCATATCTCTTCCAGCTATCAAGAAGGTTTCAGAGCTGTTAACTCAGCAGAAAGCTGGCTCTGAGACAGCAACTGTAAGCACTTTCATGGAGCTTTGCACACTTGGTGTTTCCAGAGTCCTTTGATTCTAATAAGCCGAAGTGGTGACACTGCACTAAATAAAACACACAGGTTGTTCGCATAAATGTTACAGTGGCAGTAGCTACTAGTAGGTAGATTCTGTATGACTATTAGTCTTGGAATCACTTATCTATAAATAAGACTTTTATTTAAAAAATAGTGTCTGTCAGCGTGAATTAGCCAATTCCGACTCTCTGAATTCAACTTAATATTGAAAATAGTTTTTATCTGAATTACTAAGACATTTAGATTACTAAAATTGAGCATAATTTTGAAGCATATAATTTATTTATCACCTCTTGCACTGTTTACTTTCTTAAGTGTGCAGGAACGTTAAAATGAGATTGACCTGGTTTTAGTCAATTCTGTTTCCACAAGCTAGCTTTACTTTAATACTGTAGGGGAATCATTTGGAACAATTCTGTTGCTAGGTACAGGATGTGAAAACCTTTTTGTTAATAATTGCTTTAAAACCTATCATTAGCAAGATTTGCCATCTAAAACCATCCTGAGGACCATAACTGGTAAATGGAGTTCAAAAATTTAGCAGTTTGATTTGTTGAGTGCTGTTAATATAAGCAGGATGTTTTCAGATGTTATAATGTGAAAACAGAGTTTAGAGTGGGGGAAAAAAAAACAAAAGAGGAAAGAGGATTAGTCCATCGAAGCAGGCAATTCTCAAACTGCAGTCCAGAAACTGTGTACGATCTCTGAAGCCCTATTCAGAACAGAGGTAGACTGCTCTAAAATAATCACTATTAAAGCAATCACTATTCCACGTAATATTCACAAATGCTCTTTCATACACATTTAAAAATGTCTCAAGGGATGGACCTTTCACCACTTAACTCCCTTAAAGTCTGTTTAAACTGTCTACAGTTCAGTGGTTCTTGGTGATTATTGAACTGGAGATGCTACTAAAAAGTTGTTCTCTTAACAGGAAATTATTTGATCCTTGATGGATATGGAACAGTGCAGGAGAGCTCCACAGACGAGGAGGTATCGTCCCTGGTTCTCCAGTGCACTGCAGGTGCCCGCACCTCTTTGGACTCTGCACGGAGACAAACAGTTTCCCCACGGGACACCCAGTCGGACGGAGGAAGCTCCCCGTTTGCTGAGGAGATGATGGCCTCGCACTGGGGGGCAGTTGAAGAGCCCTGCTCAGTTGTAGCAAGCCCTCACTTCTCTATAGCGTCACGCATGCAGATGATGCAGTATATTCAGAAGATAGAGAATGACCTTGAAAAACTAAAGGTATAGCGTATTTATGGTTACCAGGATTTCTGTATTCATTAGGCTTTGTTTTAGAAAAGATCTGGAAAAGCAAACAGACTGCAAAAGGACTCCTTCCCTGTTGTTAACGAAGAGAGTACTGTCTTTTCCTGTCTTTGGCTCTTATCTGTGGAAGCATTTGAAGCAGCCGCTTGCTGCCATTTCACCTGCTGTAAAGTTCTGGGTTCCAAGAAGCAAGCGATTAGAGGTAGGATGTGTTACTTTGATAGGAGTTTGGAGATTCAGGCTCTTCCTGAGGGACAGGATAAACCAATGCAAATCTGCCACAGCGGAGTTTTGAAGGGACCACTGACCTAAAGGAAAATAAATAACTGATATTAAAAACTTACTAAGTCATTGCATGTTGCTGCTAATGTCAAATGAGAGTACTAATTTGCGGAAGTAATGAGGTTTATAAACTTATTGTTTCAAAAATGATTTTTCGCTTGTGTTGGAGATTTCCTATCCATCACAGCCATCTTTATTTATGTATTTTAGGAGGTTGAGGAAGACTACACCATTCTCCGTCGCCAAGGGCTGGCTGGATCAGCCTCCACAGGAGAGCACTCAGGTATGCGACAGACCTTTGCTTGTTGAATTTCTATAAATGAGTACCATACACCACACTGGCTTCAGACATTAACCGAAAAGCACAGGGTTATTGATGTTTCACAGGAAAAAGGTTTTAGCTACTTCAGGAGCTCCCATAGGGCTGAAGCCACCCTGTTTCCAAGAAAAGTCAGTGAAACCCAGTGGGGCACATGTGCAGAGGAGCTCATCCCTCCTATGAAAAAGCAGTTTGTAAGCTAATGCACCCCTGCCTGCTAAAGCCCTATGTTTTGGGATGTGCAACTTCTCTTGCAAAGAAGACCAAATTGATCTAGAGTCCCAAAGGCAGATTGTTGAATATGTAAAATGATTCCAATCTGTCGTCTTCTCTGCAATGTTTCTGACACTTTGTGAAGTGGTTGCCACAGGTCCCTTTAAATTGGCCTTTGAGTATCCTTGAGTTGCAATTTCTAGAAGTGTTAACAGAGATGTTCAGCTTAAATGTGTGCAATGGTGTGCACTGTCCCATACACCATACTTTCTCTGTTAATACTGTGTATTAAGAAATGTTAACCATTTGTCTCAGTGTACCTTCTTCCTCTCTTTCTGTCTTTTTTTATCTCCTTTAGATAAAAGTTAGTCCCGTTTTCCTTCGGAAGTGGCTGAAGGTCGGATGAAGAGTGTCAGTACACAGCACCCCTGTCTTCTGTGTGGACTCTGAGACATGAGGACTTTTGTCTGTGTGAACCATACTCTAACAGAGTGGGCACTGGGTGCTTTTCCTGTGGGGCATCTGCACTGTCTTGTCAGTGAGGGAGTCTCTTCTACTCTATTCCTCCTCTCCTTGTGACCAGAAATTCATTTTTGATTGAGAACAGAAAAACCAAACCAAATGTACAGAGCTTTGGGTGTAGGATATAAAAATGTATTTAGACATTTAAAAAAAAAAATCAATGTATTTATTTGACTTCATTCCGTGTATCAAAAGCACATTTTAATTTTTTAATTTTCTTTTCTTGTTTTGTTTTTAATGGGGTAGTGGCAGTTCTAGCCCTCTGCATATGGTGCACTCTGGCTCCAACTGTTCCTAACAGGTCAGTTCAGAGGGAGAGGGTGTTTCTGTGTGCACGTGTATCTTGGCTTCACTGGACTGGACTCTGCACTCCCTGTGGGCAATCAAACTGCCATGCGAAGAGCTACTTATGAAGGTGTTAAGATGACTTGTGGCTGGAACTATCTGTATTCTGCAGTTGCATGTGAACCGCTTATGTCATCACATGTGTAACAAGAATTTTTTCCATGCACTAAATAGCCAGGCACTTGAGATTGGCAAATGTTTTTTTTCCCCCCTCTCCCACTGAGCGTCTGCTTTGTTGACATGCAGAATTGGACTGGGAGAACAGGAAGACGGATTTAGTTTTTTTTTTTTTTTCTTGACTTTGTTGGCTTTGATCATTGTCTTCTTTGTAAAGTGATAAAAATACTTGGACCTGCAGCACTTTTGTAACTCTTCTCTGGATCAAAAAGAAAAAAAATGCAAACCCAGATGTGTTTCAAAGATGTGGGGCAGATGAGTGTCTGTCCCTGATTCACTACTGAATGAATAAGGGCTGCCATTTGAGTTAGCCACAGGTACTGCTGATTTATAGGGCCAGTAAATTTTAGTACCTGAAGGTATGTCTTGCTGAGGACTTGGGGTGTTTTTTTCTGTCTCCTCTCTCCCTCTCTCTCCTTTTTTTTTTCCTTTGAATGCTGATTTGTGTCAATGGGTTCTTACTGAGGCAGATCTGCAAAGCAAAGAAGGCTGAAACAGCTTTCCAGTGCTTCCTCAAGCTGGTTCTAATGGGTTTTGCTGTTGGAGTTCCAGTCTGGGGACAAGGTGGTAAATGTCAGGCTGCCAGAAGAGCTCGCCCTGGACAGCCTGGGATGGTCGTGCCTCTGCTCTGAAGTTGGGCCCAGGGCAGGCACTTCCCTTGATACGACTGCCAATGCAGATTGTGTAAGGGAGTCTTTTTGCACCCTCTCTCCTGGTTTTAAACCACTTAACCCAAACTGAACAGTACACCAGACCTGTAAATCCCATTAGCAAGTTAAAACTGTTACAGTGTTGTTTGCATTATAGTGTGGATCATGACACGCTGAGAATCTGTCTCTGGTCAGCATAAAGGTGGGACTCCCTGCTCCATTAACACAAACATGTCTTCTCTTTAGCTGCTGGCATAGAATCAAATCTGTCCTTTTTCTATTCATGTGTAGGAAAAAGCAATTCCTCTTCTTCCCATTAGGAAAAAAATGCAAGGGGTAAGTTCTTATAAACATTGACACCGGTTGAGCTGAAATGATTTTGAGCCTGGTGGGAAAATTAGAGCCATAAGCCACTGTAGAGCAGGGAGGAGTTTCTCTTGCATTAGCAGCAAATTGCACAAAGTATTATTTTCCACCAGCAGGAGCATTACACTGCCAACACAAGCCAAAGTGTTTCTTCCATAATGGCAAGAGCTTCTTCTTCCTCTTGACCCACCAACGCGTGTCCCATTACCCCTGCATGAATATACTGTCAGTATTAGCCAAGTGCTTCCATGGGTGGGATCTCTCCTCCTCACCTCCAGCCACATGGTTCCTTTGGTTATGAATATCTAGACCTCAAGAAGCTCCAGAGCTAAAATGCTGCCTCATGCTGCTTCTGCCTGATCCTGCCAGAAAGAGAACTGGGTTGTAGCCAGACTTGGTGTTTAATCCCCTTTTTCTCTTACAGAAAAAGACTGTTGTTCTTCCACCCCATAGCTCCCTTGGTCGGTTGGCATGGTGCCTGTCTGGGCCTACACACTCCAGAAACAGGAGCAGTTGTTTGACCTTAGGTGTCTTAAAGCTTTCTAGCAGTTTCCATGACTGATGGAGTTTTCCAGGGTTTGCTTAGTGACCAGCACAGACAGAAGCTGTGAAGGTCTGGTTGCTTAGTGCTCTGCCCCTGGGATTGAAGGCAAAGTCCCCGGTTCTTCGGTTTTCCCTGCCCTCTGTAATTCCTTAGGGTCATGGTGAGCAGCATTCTGCACAAGAAGTGTGTGGCTGGTCTGATGGGCCTTGTGGGACAATCTGGACATGCTGCTTCCAACGCTTGCAGCTTTGTATAAGTATTTTGGAGCATCATCTGCCACCATGTTTCATCTCTAATAGGTGTAGCAGCAGTGAAAAAGCTGGGGAGGTTTTATGTTTCCATGTCATCTGCCCTTTACATTTCTGCCTAAAGAGGTGCTGAAGTGGAGGACTTTGCCCGCCACCTCCCAATGCTACCTTGGACGAAACGCAGCAGGAGGTGAGTTGCGGTTCTGACCCTGTCACCTCTCGAGATGTGTAACAGGAAACATTTTCAAGGCAGAGAAACCTTCAGGGTGGATGAAATGTCTCCAGCGAGGGAGACTGCAGAGAGCTTTAGGGCATGTTGGAGAAGGAGCCATTTTTGGGGGGGAAAGTACAAAACGGCACACTGTTCTGTGTCCTGTTTGGATTTTGTTTCATCTGGCCTTCTCATGCTGCGTTGATCATTCTCACAAATAGGGCATTAATGTTATCTGGAAAAAATAGATGCTGGGGGCAGGGATTCTTTGTCTTCTGAGTGCGGTAACCTGAAATAACAGGGGATTCCTTTTTGCTTCCTTGCACATGTACTGCGTGTACATGCCTTCCTGGATGGAAGGAGCTGGAACTCAAATGCACTTTGCAGGATTCTCACTTGTTTCTCTTCAAGCCATGAGATTACCCTTCTCTAAATTCCAGTTTCCAGTGCAAGGGACCCAATTTGTCCCTGACTAGTGATTGTACATTCCTTTATTCAAACTGGACAGCAGAATAGGACACTGATCTCTGGTTTGTTTGTTCCCGCTTCCTCTTCCCTACCCCAACCATTTTTTTTTCCAGCCTGAACGCCCAAGGGTTTTTATTTGCGGAGCAAGGATGTATTATAGCAACAATACTTCTATATTTTTCTGAGAAGTGCTTTCTCCTCTGCTGTTACGTGGTCTCATGCATGGACCAGAAGGAGAGCTGAGTATTTTTCTGGAAGGGGACATTTTCTTTTGCCTGAAGGAGAGGAGAAAAGCAAATAGCAAAGCAGTGTTGGATCCCTCTGATGGGCTGGTCATGCCTTGTCTGCAGGGAGCAGAGTTTTCTTTAAGATCTTAGAGATGAGATCAGAAGAAAGGCAGAGGAATGTAAACCTAAAGAGCCGAGAGGTCTGGATAGTTTGGGTAAGTTTTCAGATAGCACTATGCCTATTCACATTCTTTCCATAAAACTCAGATATTCTGATTTACAGATGCTGCCCTGGTTATTAGAAGAGGAGTCTGTTGCCTCTGCAGGTGACCCTTGATTATAATTTCAGTGCTCGATGGTATCTGGTATTTTGTTCCTCTGTTTCCCAAAATTTCCCTTTCCTTCCCCCAAAGGTGCCAACTGACAAGCAGATGTACTGCAAAAGGGATACTGCAGCCAAAACACTGCTGTTTTATTTTGAATTAAGTCTTTTGGAGCTCTCTTCATACTAAAATATTTTTATTTTCTTCGTACAACATACAATCATGTACTCTTAACAGAGATTTACTTTAAAGAGAAGAAAAAAAATCTGGAAGTATTCTTTAAAAAATACACAAAAATCTTTATTAATAATCCTGTATTTTTACTGATCATGTTTGAATGTCTAAAAAGACTTTATTGTTCTAATTATCCAGATGTATGTTTGTAAAATAGCTCTTTTATGGCTTAGCTGATAAGGTTGTATGTTTCTGGACTTAAATATTGGTCACTTAAAAAATCTGTTTCAGGATCTGGGAAATAGAAAATCTAAGCGTTTCAAATATCATTAAATAAGCTTAAAGGAAAAAGAGTTTTGTCTGCTGGGTTTTTTGGGGGGGATGTTTTGTTTTAATCGCCTACAGCATTTGGCAGGACAAACTGTTCCAGAAAGAAAACTTGATGGGCAGAACCATCTTTCATTTGGTACAAATGACCTTTCAGAATGTGCTGATGCTGTTGCAAATGTGGAAATGTTTTTCTTGCAGTTAATGCAGGTTGGTAACACAGTTCTTATTGATTAGTAGCCCTTCCTTGAAAAATAGAGAGTAAATGAGAGATTCCCGCTGGTGGCAGCGGAGATGCCTTGTTCAATGCCGAGCCTCACGTGGCCGCAGCCTGCACCTCGGTGGGGCGAAGGGTGTGATGTTGCTCTAGTGGGAGATGATGTTTTCGTTGCCTCGTCGAGGTAAAACACTTCTGGAGCTTCAAACACCAAATCTTTCCCCTTCTCTTGTGCTGTCTCCTGCTGGTCTTGGGGAAGGAAGTGTCCAGGCTGAGCGAGTAACTTGTAGTTGATGAGTTTGTTTATCTCAGCCTGCTCATATGCGTTTGTTTGCACTGTATTTGCACATAGGGATGTTTCTGGACTCGGCAGTCTCCCTGCTTAGGGAGCTTTTTCCATCAACATATCTCATTTTACAGGTCTCCTCCAAACGTCTGTGTCCAAGATCATCATCGGAGACAAGGAAAACATCCACAGAAGTGTACTGAATCTCAAGAAATGTTAATCAAATGTTAAAAAATATGTTATCTAAAGCAGTGTGTCCAGACTTTCAGAGATGTTAAAGTCTGTTGGTTACGGTGCATTAGTGAATATCTAGCCTTTTTCTGAAGTCAAATGTGCTTCCTTAAAGTGTTAAATAGCGTTCCAGCTCAGTAAGTAATCAGTGTCTCCGTCCCTGTCATGCACTAGACTTGTACTCTGTTCTATGTGTCAGTGTTACAGTCGGTTTTACAGCAGTCTGCTATAATCTAAGGGGAGTGTATTTGTTTATTGTGGATAATATGGGAAGGAGTATCATGCTAAACTAGGGCAAAAGAAAATTCACGAAAACTAGATGCTGTTCTCTACAGCACAACAGCGCTTGTCTGAGAACAGAGCTGCCTTTTCATCCATAATAGCATGTATTTCCTTCCCATATGCCATCTTTATTGTACTTGCAAGGAAGAACGCAGAAGGGCAATTTTTCCATTTCTCATTCTTCGTATCACTAATGATTTTAACGAGCACTTCAAAAACTGCAAGATAGTTCTTAATGCTCCGGCCCCTCTGATCATACTCGACACTTCAGTCAGGGAGTCTCACTTTGTTTCAAGTCACTTTTGTGTTGCCATGCACCTTCAGTTTACTCTCTGTAAGGGTTGCCGTTTAGTTTATAATTTGGCAGTTGTAAACCCAACCAGAAACATCATGCAATGTAGTTGGATTAGTTCATTTTATTAATTCATAAGACTACACTTGTTTTTTAAAAAAAGAAAAACCAACTGTTTCGACATTATGAACTGTCAGATGTGGCTTTCAGCATCATCTTCTAGCTTAGTGTCTTGCAAATATTCACTAGTAAGTCTTACTGGTTAATTTTACCCACGAAGCAAACTTTTGCTGTTTAACTAAAAGGTTGCAGCTTTATATCTTTTGAATTCCATTGGGCTTAAATGATATCTTGCTTTTGTTCTATAAAGTGCATCTTCTTTCTTATGTACGTCTTTTGGGTTTAAGGCATTTGGTTTCTTCCAGCTAGTTCTTCTTGAGACAGACTTCTGTAGAGCATTCACAAAGACAGGGAATACGTGTGAAGTGATGTGTATAGTAAAACAAGACAATCATTTTTTACCTCTCTAGGCTTTACACTGCTTCACCAACTTAGAGCTGCTGCAAGTTGAAACTTCCATCCTATGCTTGACAGCCCTTGTCTCCTCCTTATCAGATATGGGATAGCATACTTAGGCAGCCAGTCACATAGCAGAAGTTTTATTTTGCTGCTCTGTGTATCTATGCGTGGGAGCACTTGAGGCTTTTCATTTCCATCCATTTATGGTTCTTTTTCGCCTCTGCTAAGATCAAATAGAAATTTGAAAGAGAAGCAAAATTGAAACTTGCTGTTGGGGGAACTTGCAAATTTTTTAATAGGGAACATCTGTGTGAAGAGTTTTATTCCAGCGTTTCTGTTTTGGTGTACTATCTGCAGAGGATGCTTGACACACATCGCTATCATTTAGTGATGCTCCTATCCTTACCTTTTGAGTTTTCTGGTAAGTGATATATTCATATTTCTGATAATTGAGTTGATAAAACAGATATGAATAAGAAACAAGCACTGAAGCAGAAAATAAACAAATAGGAACTAATTCTGGTATTTTTTTTCCAAATGTTTAGACTTCTTCTTCTCTCTCTCCCAGCCCCTCTCTCTCCCTCTCTCCACCCACGCATATATACATACACACATACACACTATCTTTTTTTTTCTTCTGCAGTATGTACAGAGCGCCGTGAGAGATTACTTTATTATAATTGGTAATCTGAGCTTTATTATGCTTCCCTAATGATGCTGCTCATGTTTTGCCTATTTAAATGTTATTTTATATCTTCTCTTTACTGCACTGCTGTAAATAAATGATTCAAAATAAACAGCTCAGGTTTTGCTTTGTCTTCTCCTGCACCTTAATCCCAACTAGAGGTGGGAGAGAGCTGTATTGCATCTTTTAGGGCTCTTCAGAGTTCAAGATCTTGTAATTAATCTTTCTTTGCAACCTGCCTTAGCCAGGAAAGGACAACACAGGAGAGGATTGCGAGAGTCTTATTCATATGAGCACGTGTCATTTCTGGGTTACGTTATCAGAAGTGTTCTGATCAGGTGGCTCCCAGGAGCCCCGGAGGGCTTGGTAACATCTGTCTCTTAGTGTATTTAATGTGGTGATGCCTCCAAGTTTCAGTCCAAGCCAAGGATTTCGCTGTGCTGCAAACTTCACAAGAGCAATTTCTAGGATAGAGAGCTTGGAGTCCATGTAAACTTGCAGTGATGTTGAGGTGCAAACAGCGCTGGGACTGCTTATAGATGACTCTTTTTAACAATTACTGAATGGATTGGAGATTTTAATTGTTTTCTTCCCTTAAAATATTTAGGAAGGTTGGACTAAAGCAGAAGTTGGCTAGTCTGTGGCCTGTGTTGTTTGCCAGTTGGTCTGATTATTGTGAGTGAATATATGACCAGAGGAACAGATCCAGCCAGAGGCCAGCCCACAAAAATGAAAAGCTTGGATGTGTCCACCTGAAGTGCGATCCAACATTTGGATGGTGAGTACCTGAGCGTAAGGGTACAATATGGTACTGGCATCTCGCGTACATCTGTGGCATGATGTCAGCTTGACGAGCCTTAAACTTTATAGACTTCTGTGATTTATAAGGGGGGTCGTGCTTGCTTCTGGAAGAGGTTCAGAGCTTTTGATGTGACTGTGCACCCTGCCCCAGAGAGCTCCGGGCAGCATGGCCCGCGACGCCAGAGACGTAAGCGAGTGGGGCATGAGCACTGCTACGGTGCAGGCGACTTCCCAGCCCTCCTGCAGAGGCCAAAGTGGGCTTCTAGCCTCACTGCCTGACCGGGCCACGTCTAAAGCAGTCGCAGGGGAAGGGTGTCTTGCAGAGCCCTCGCCTGAGATGACTGCAGACGTTCCCGTGCTCCTCTGTAAGGCAACCCTGAGGCTGAGGCTGCTCCTGCAGCCTGCGAGCAGCTCTCCTCCCTTCCTCCTCTCCAGATGGGAGTTCGCAGCTGCAACTCATCAGTTGGGCTTTTGGCAGAATCGAACACCCTCCATCTCTCTGCTGCTTCCTTCAACTGGTTTGTTTGTTTCCAGATGTCTGCAGCGCTTATTCATCGTCAAGTATTTTCCCTGATCAGTATTTTAACCTTCTTGTTGATATTTACTCAGTGCTGCTGAATAAACTGCATTAAGTGGAACTCCATGGATGGAAGAGTAAATCTGCATTTCTGTCTGCTCTCCAGAGGTTTTGCAATAATTCATATTATCTGAGGTTATTGTTATGCTGGGATATTAATGAGCATGTTTTCCTTCCTCCTGTCTTGAAGCCTCTATTCAGATCCTGCGTCTGGTGCTAAAACAACATAGTTTGGAATTAGCATGAGGAGGAGAAAGCTTTGTGCTCCCCTCTTGGCAGCTCTAGTTCGAAAGAAAAGTTTAGTTTTATAAAGATGTATTTGCTTCAGTCCTGCCTGTCCTTCGTTGGCCTTTGTGATGAGATTCAACTTTACTGTGTGAGTCTTTGTTTCATTTTTAAATCTTACTGGATGTGTCCCCTCCTCCTACTTCTCCCCTCTCCTTACAAAACTCTGAAGTCTAATTAGACAGCTCTTAGCAGAAGAGAGATCCCCTCCCTTTTGTTCCAGCAGTTCTGGTGTTGCTTGCTATTCAACACGGGAAGCTCATTTAAGAACTGCCTGTTCTCTGTTCTGTTGTGCATGCCCTTTACCTAGAGTTTCACCTCCAAATATTGAATTTTTTTTTCTTTTTGCAACTTCCATCCTGGAAGAAGCAAGTTCACACTGTTTTGAAAGCTTCTCTGTCCCATTCATCATCATCATTTTACAGGATGCATGCAGCAGAAGGCAAATAGCCTCAATTGTATCTAATATTGAAGTCATTTTTTTTTTTCTCCCCACAATTTCTTTATTCAGCTATAATAAAACTACCCCTGTCACTACTGAGCTATAGCTCATCTGTCTACTATATGATGGGCTCTGCATCTGGTCTGGAGCTGACCAGCAGAAAAGCGTATGAGAAGTAGAATAGTAGCAGTCCACTTGAAGAAAAAAAATAAACCAACAAAGAAAAAGGTTCAGTGTTTCTTCCATGCTGTTTTTAGCCTTGCAAGTAGCAGCTGAGGCCACCTGGCTTTGCGGTGACTGTGGGTGTCCTCCTTAAGTCACTCCATGGTGCAGACAGGGACCCTCCAAAGCAGATGCTCACAGCTCAGCTGGGGAATGGGAGAGAAAAAGGGCGCTTGGTATTCCGGAATGCTGTTCCCTTGCAGGCTTCATAGGGGGGTGAATATCTAAGGACCAAGTTAATGGGTCCCCGAGTAGGTCACAGTGCTGCAGTTCTCTGCATCTGCTGCAAAGAGGTGGTGGAGTCAATGCTCTCCCTGCTTTGGAAGGCAGGTCCATCACTGCCAGAGTCCTGAACACTTAATCGGTGTCTCCTCTTCCTCAGGCCGTGTCCTTAGTCCTTCGATCACCCTGATGATGACTTCTCTGAAGTCAGTTTTCATTCTTCATTAGTCCCTTTTCTTAATTATTTCTCACTTAAAAGGCTGAGAAAACTCTCTCTTTCACCACACTTCAAGGAAAGGCTGCATAGGCTTTGGGTTTTTTCTTTTACTTTATTTTTTTCCTTTTGCCTTCCTTTAAGTGATTGCTTTTATTTTTCTTTGGTGAGTCAATGAAATGCGTGCAGAAGAAAACATCCTTTGATGGCAGTAATTACAAAGATGCGAAGACCAAAAAGGAAGGGTCGCTAAGATCCAAATTAAGATGAACATTTTGCTATTAATCAGTCCAATATTTATTACTGCCTGAAGAGGATAGATCTGGTTGTTGAAGTACAGGTCTGGTGCTAAAGGAGTCCTGGGCTGAGCATTTGTAGTTGTTATTTGTTATTTAGGAATTAGGTTAGGAATTAGCTGTTATTTAGGAATTTGGTGGTCCAGGCTGGATCCCATTCACTCCCATGAGTGATCCAGCAAGGGCACATTTTCACACAGCAAAAAGCTTTAGAGCAGAATGTGCCTCAGGGGGTTGTACGAGTGGGGACCAGCCTCTTCTAACAGGACTATGAGATTCCCCCCACTCATATTTCTCTCCAGGGTCACAGATGCTCTTTCTGACTTTGGCTCTTTCAAGTTCACAACCATTTTCTTTTGCATAAAAGAGAAAGAAAACAAACTGTTCCACAAACTGTTCCTTATTTATCTAACTCCTCCTACTAAGTTGCTTGAGCCATGTAAGAATATATATATATAAACTCAATTTTTTTAATGTAACAAGGTACTTAACTCTGCTAACAAGTTCCTCAAAGCTGTTCTTATCTAAAAAAATTGTCTAATTTGGATATGTTCTATTACCAATTGAAACTTGTTATGTACCCTGGAGAAAAAAAAATCTGGCATGTATATAATAGATTTATTTTTTATATTTCAATCAAATGAGAAATCTTGCCTTTTGTAATGTCTTTTATCCCTAGAAATTTCTCAGTACTTCATGCGTTTGACTGACTCTTTTTACAGTAGTCCCGTTATTTACTCCGCTGCTGAAATATAGCCACCTATGAAGATAAATGTAGCAGTTGTTTAAATGATTCACAACTCAACTCCACGTCAATTTAAGATTAGAGCCCCTCTTTGTGCAACGGAGAGAGAAAGGGTAATTTAATTGCTGAGATATATTATATGTGGCGAGATTGCTGATGGTGGCTTCCCCCCGTGCTTGGATTTATAGGCGCCAGGTTGGTGCACGCAGCACCAAGGAGCTGGACCCAACTCCTGCTGCAAGTTCTCGTTTCGCACGGTGGAATCGGTAGTGGATCTGTGCCTCTTTCCGTGGCCACAGTCGTAAATGGATCTTTGGATTCATATTTTCACAATAACAGTAGTTTCTTCCCCAAACAGGATTTTCTAGGTCATGCAATCGCCTTGCTTTTGCAAGGCGACAGTGTCAGATAACCTCATTTATAAAATGACCAAACTCTATTTTAAATGAGCTGGCTGGCTTTGCTCCCTGTCTCTCCACACACGCTCATCCTTTTTATCAGAAGGCAGCTTCAAAAACATCTCTTTTATGGTTAGAATCCTTTTTTTATATCCAAACCACACCAAATTTATTTGCAGGCAGCTTCTCGCCCATTTGTTCTCCCACAGAATTATCTCAAGCACAAAGATCCAAAAAGGGTTTTAAATAAAATGCAACAGCCTCAGAGATGGGGGAGAGCAAAAAGGAATGGGAAATAATTGGAATCCAGCTATCTCTGCTGGACGTGACGGGTGAGACCAGCAGCAGCAGAGCCGGGGAGGAGGAGGAGAGACGGGCAAGGGGAGGAAGGCTCCCCCTTCCCTGCACGGGTGTCTGTCCCTGGGGCCCTGCACGCTGCCCCTGCCTCCCGCCTGCTCTAGGCTCAGCGCTTCCCTGGCTTTCGCGATGCGACGCTGATTTGTGCTGCCGCAGATGTGAAGGCAAAAGCCTCCTGCGAACTTCCCGGGTCCGAAGTTCCCCTTGAGGAGTAAAACGGCACGACTGCAGCTCCAGGAACCGAAGGGCTTTGGCTGCGCAGAGCTACGTCTATGCGGTGCACGAGGTGCGGGTAAAGCAAGCGGCGAGTGTCCCCAAGCAAACCCCGCCGAGGGCAGCGGTGGCAGGGCACGAGCGAGGGGTGACGTGTGTTTGCCCACCCGGAGCGCGGGCAGAGGGGCCTCCGTCCTGGGCATCGCAGCTGCTCGGAGCGGCCCGTTGGGCAGGGGCGCTGCTGCAGAGGCACAGGGATCTGTCACAGGGCACCTGACTTGTCCTGGGGAAAATATATGCAAGAGGGATGAGCTCAAAGCATCCCCTGCCTGTTACCTATGTATGTTATGAGTAATTTGTCCCTAAGGCAGAGGTGGTTCTTTTTCTTTTTTTTTTTTCCCCCTGTGAAGTTGATTCTTTTCTTCCCGCTTATTTCTTTTCAGCAGGAGGGAAGATGAATTCCTCGCAAACAGCAGTCCATTGCTTTTACTGCAAGAGTCCAGTTAATTGATGGTTTAAAAGCTTTGCTTTCCTTGCTTTGCAGCGTGTTTGGTTTTAATAGCAAAACTGCAGCGTAACCTGCAGAAGGCTGGGACGTTGCAGCCTTCCAGGTCACGGCTTCGGCCACCAGCCCCGTCTGGGCTGCCTTTCTTTTCCCTGAGCTATAGGATGGGTCCTGTTTGCCCCTGTTCTGTCCATTGGGCAACTCTTGGTGCTGTCTCTTGGGCGGTGTGTGATACTGGTGGGGGCGGGCGGGGGAGATGGATGTTTAATAAGCAGATTCTAGGAGAAATGCAACCCGGGCGGTGCAGGGCAGAGGGCGAGGAGGTGCAGGGAGAGGCAGGGCCCCAGCTGGCAGCAGGGGCTCCCCGCGCCGCTGGCTCTCCTGCCGGGAGCTCCAGCCTGGCCTCGGGGCTGCCATTCCCCTTGGAATTCCCCCCTCTGCCCTCCATCCCTCCCTCCTCCGCCCCCTTCTCCATCCCCAGCCCCTTTCGCTCCCCCCGCGTCCCTCGTGCCCTCCCTGCTCCCCGCTGCGGCCCCCCGCGCTCCGCGCCGGCTCCTGCCCTCCCCGCCCCGTCTCGCCCGCTCCCTCCATCCCTCCCTCCTCCCTTCCTCCGTGCCCGGCGGCCCCCCCGCCCCGCGCAGTTCCGCCGCCCGCCGCCGGGGAC
>JAWLRI010000100.1:1189830-1222168 GCA_034781795.1 Crypturellus tataupa | reverse complement strand
GGGCAGCCCCGCGGGGCCGGGATGGGCCCCGGGTGCCGCTCCGGGGAGCAGCGACCCCCGAGCTCGCTGAAGGACTTGGGTGCCGCGACGCTGGTCCGGGGCCGGCAGAGTTGGGGAACGGCCGAAGTTCAAAATGCGTCTGAATGGGGGGGGGTTCACCCCGGGCACAACTCCCGTGGGTCGCCTGGAAGCAATTCCCGGCGCGTGGAAGCGTGCGGCAGGCATCCATGCAGCAGCGAGGAGCGGAGCCGGGTGGAATGGATGCTCCCTCTCCGCTGGCGCGTTGCTACATGCAGAGCCTGGTGACGGCAGCTGGCAGCGAGGGAAAGGCTCATTGATGGGTGTTTTCTCAGCGTTCAGATGGGAAAGAAAAGGTTAATTGTTGGGAAGGTGTTTGGTGGAGTTCTGCTTGCGAGAGGTTGGTCCTGCAGTGCAAGCAGCCCTTGGTGTACGTGCAGGAGTGCAGCTTCGGTTCTGATACAGACTCCTCTTCAATGAACAAGCAACATAAACTGCGGGGAGAGGGGGCAAACTGCGCGTAGAAACCTCTTCCTAGGCCCATCTCTAGTCTTGGTCATCTGTGTGTTTGTGCACGGACTCCGCGTGCCCTCTGATTCAGCTCCCCGCGAGGGCTGTTCACCTGCTGCCGCTTGGTGCGTTTCTCCCTTTCCCAGGTGGGGGGACGGAGGTGGCAGTGCGCGGGCTTGGAAGTGAACCCGGCACACCTGTGGCGCTCCAGCCAGCTTGTTCCCATTCCCCCAGTTACCTCCTGTGTGCGGAGGTGTCCCTGGGAGCGACAGCGCTGTGCCCTTGGTGCGTGGGGACCCCTGCTCGCGGCGGCCCGCGCTGCTGGCTGCCGCATCCACAGGGATGCTCCTCCCGGAGCCCGCGCGCCCGCAGGAAGCGCTGCCTGCGTCCTGCCAACGCGAGGCGGCCCTGCCTCCCAGAGGGCACCCGGCAGCTGCGTCCTGGCCGCGCGCGACCGCTGCGGCTGAGCGGGAGCAGAGCCTGGACGAGGCGGCAGCGCCGGCCGCCGCCGGGAACCAGCGTCCCCGCGGGGTCCCCTCCTGCGGCGGGAAGAGCTCCCGGGCGCCGGGACCTGCGTGCGCTCGCAGGTAGGAGGGGGACGTTCGCGCTGCTCCGTGTCTTGCTGCCAGGGCTTGATTTATTCCTCCGTTCGCACACCGGCAGAAGTGTGTGCTTTGAGAGCAGCCTGCGGCGAGGCTGCCACGGTGCCGAGGCGTTTTTTAAAGCGTCCTGATGCAATTCTGTGTGGATGTTGGTGCGTATTAGGCTGCATGTTCGAAAGGAGCCATCTGGGTAGAGCGGTGGATGCTTGAGCGGCTGCGCTTCTCCCCTTGGGTTTCCGTGTCGGAGCGGGGCCTGCCGTGCAAAGCCCGGCGTGGGGAAAGTTGCTGCGCGGCTGCTCCTGCCCCGCAGCAATAACGCCCTGGTAAGGACCTGCGCCCGGCAGGGATGGGGAAGGAGGGCTCTGCGCCGCCAGCGCGGTGCTCCCTTTCTCTTGGAGCAGCCATTTCTCTCCATCCTTCGCAGGCGGCTCCTCGGGGCGCCCTGCGCTGCTGGGGAGCGGGGCGGGAGACGGGGAGCGCGGAGCCGAGGGGAGCAGGCGCTGCGGGAAGGCACGGCGGGCGGCGAGAGGGATGAGCTCTGAACCAGCCCCGAGCTCTGAACGAGCCCTGGGAGCTGCGGGCAGCTCTGGGCAGCGCCGCCGCCGCTGCCGCCGGCAAGTTTCCTGCTGGAGGTTCCCTCTGCGAGCGTCGGTGGGAGGAAAGGGAGGCGTGCGGGCTGGCAGGGGCCTAAACACCGCGGTCGCTGGGTGAGCGGCGAGGGATGCAGCGGGGCAGGTACGTGCAGGGCGGTCTCGAGGCCCCGTGTAATCCCAAAGCCGAGCATCAGGAAATCCCCTCCCCGCCTCCTGTATAGACCTGCGCCAGAAGTCGGCTCGCTGTGTGAGTTGTGATGGGAAAGGCTCTGCCTGCTACCTAGGAGCTCTGCTTTCCACCGTGAGGGCTGCTCGGCCCGTGCTGTTTTAGACCCCTCTTTCCCTAGGAGAAACGCTGTTTGGGAGCATGGGATAAGGCCAGAGGAGACCAGGAGAGGGCTCAGGCCCCTTGCTGCAAGCAAAGCCGTGTGTGCTCACGGGATGCACGTGCAGGATGGGTGGTGAGGAGCGCCCAGGGAACGCAGGGAGAGGAGAGCTCGCCGGTGCAAGCAGCTCCCGTTCCTTGAGGCGCTCTGAGCGTGGGAGTGTGTTCAGCCTGGGCTCGGGCTGCGTCGTGGCCTTTCCGAGTCTTGCTGACGTGGCTGCGAGGCGTCTATTGATCCCCATCGACTCGGGGAGCCGCTCTTCGTGCGCAGCGCTCGTTAGGGTCAGGTTTTATTTACCTGCTGTGTTCACAGGCAGGCAGAAGGCGAGACCGGAGTGTCTGCTTGGTCTGCCTGGGAAGACAGACCTCCAAGGCGACCGGGCAAGGCAGGGGTATCTGTGAACGTACAGAGCCCGTTGCTGTGCCAGAAGAGGAGCAATGCACTCACTGTGGCGTAGCAAGATGCGAGTAACTGGAAGGCTGTCTCCTGGACTCGATGGGAAGGGTACTAAGAAATAAGGGGGCTGTTAGTGACCCTGTAAAGAAGGGCTTACGTGTGAACAGGAAACTTGGTGCTCATCACGGAGGAAAAGATTGTTTTGTGCAGAGAGATGACCAGGGGTCCTGCCATCCGGTCACTTCTGTGCTGCAGAGATGACTTTTCTAGTTCGTCTGATTGGGCTCTTGTGGGAAACTAGTAGTGCTGGGTTCTCCAACACGGAAAGTGGGGGACTTGGAGAGAGAAGAGAAATTGCAAAGCGCGTGAGAAGGTAGCAAGCTGTTCTGGGGACCTCCGTGATGTTTAAAGTTGTATTTGGAGTCACTTCTATGGCTGGTCAGCCAGAGGCTTTAGTTCTCACTCAGATATCCCTGCAGGTCTAACCCGGGAGATGAAAAGGTTTGTATGGAAGGGATGGGTGTGCAGCAGGGAAACCTGCTCGTGGTGCTGCAGCTTGGAAGGTTAATAAAATGGGAGCGAAAACTGTGCTGGTGGACCTAATTTATGTGGGTTTTTCATAAAGCCTTTCCTTAGATCCCTCCACAAGATCCAGTGCGCAGGCAATAAACAGCCACAGGGTGAGGGGCAGAGCCTGGGGCGGGCTCACCCAGTTAAGAGGTAGTAAATAGACCCGGAATGCCAAGCTGATGGGAGCGCGAGCAGGCGGTGATGTGAGGGCCTCTCGCGTCGAGGCTGGTGCGTTATTTATTATCTCCAATGGTCTGGAGGTGGAAATGGATCAGAGCCGGGTGAGAGGGAGAGCGTGGCAGCGCCAAGGGCCTGCTGTTGGGCGCGTGGAGAGCAGAGGGACGTGGCCGCTGCGGATCGGCGTAACAGCCATCGGGGCATCGCTCCCACTTGGGGGAACAGGAATGGGGTGAAACCCAAGCAAATATGGCTGTTTTATTATTATTTTTTTTTTCCGAGGATTTGGTTAGGCAGTGTTTCTGTGGGATGCACCCACATAAGAGAGAGGGTTGTAAAGGGATGCAGCAGGGTGGTTTTGCCCCCCAACGTGGGCACGCTGTGGGTGAAGGGGAGCCCTGGGGGCTGTTCTGCTTCGGCAGGACGGGTCCTCGTGGAGCTGAGCTCCCTGTGAGCGTGTCCCAGCCGCGTGGCATCCGGCTGGGCTCCCCGCTTCCAGCACGGGCTGCGAGGGACCCGCCTGGGCTCCCCCTCTACCCTTTGCTGGGGCCTTCCCGAGGATTCTCCAGGGGCTTAGACGTGACGTTAGTTAATGATCAGGGAAGGAGATGTAAAGATATAAGCTGTCTGTGCATGTGGGTGATTTCCTATCCAGATGTGCATTACTTCTTGCTCAGAGACTTGGGAAACGTTCACGGTGCAAGCAGGGGAGTGAGTTATCAAGAGCTGAAGAGCGGCTGGTGAGGTGGCTGTGGTCTCACCGTGCTGGGAAAGGGCCGTCGGGATCCGTGTTGCTGCTTGATTGCAAATCCCTGGCCCAGGTCTCAGTCAGGTGACAGGGCAAGAATATTTATTCTGACCATCCTTTGCACGGCAGCAGCTGCACGAGGCGATATCCAGGCAGCGTCTCCACTGAGCACCCGGTGAGCTATCCAGCACAAGGGGATTTTCATCTCTGCTGAGATCTGCCGGCTTCAAAGTCTGCAGAATTTATTTGCATCGTTCATGAGGGAGCGAGCTGGGTGTATATCTTCCTCCTCACCCTCTCAGATCCTCCCCCCTTCCCCAACCGCTTTTGGGTTTGTTTATGTGGTTAGCTCGGCGTCAGCACAGCGATTTGGAAATAAAGCAGCGGAGCTTCATCTTGGGCTCATTGCATATGCATAGATTGGCGAGAGAGCTCTCACCGGCGATGCTAAGCTAGGTGGGAGTTAATGGAAATGCATCGGTGACCTTATAAACCCTGCGTCTGGAGGGTTAATAATGAGTCTGCAAAAGCCCGGCCCAGGCGCAAACAAGTCATTTGAGGTCATAGACCCTCTGAGCACAAAGTAATGATAGAACTAATTTCCCAGCCATTTGGACACGTGCTCAGCTCCATAAGGCTTTATTTTATTTTATTTTATTTTATTTTATTTTATTTTATTTTATTTTATTTTATTTTATTTTATTTTATTTTATTTTTTTCTTTTTTAAAGACAAAAAAAAGGCAGGTTTTTCCCCTCCGGTGCCGCCACGTAGGGTGCGCGGGAGGCGGCGAGTGGTGGCCGGCAGCGCGTAGCACCGGCCGCCCTGCGCCTCCTCCCCGGGGAGAGTCGCCGTGGCTCCCCGCTCTGCGTCATTACCATTGCAGATCGAGCCGCGCGATCGCACCTCAGCTGTGCCGGCAGGAGCCGGCGCTTTCTGTGCGATCGCGGGTCTGCACCCTTATCTCCCCTTCCTACACGGACATCTGAATCTGTTATCAAAGACAGCCTGGGCCTGATTGAGTGGGGAGGCATCGCTAAAAATGCACACAACGTTTTCTTTTCAGCCTTAATGCCTTTTTTTTTTTTTTTTTTTAACTTTTTGCTGAAAGCCAGAGAGTTTTTGATTCAATGACAGAAGTTGACATTTTTCTGAGGAACGCCTTGCATTTTGGCGCTGAGGGTTTTTTATAGCTCCCTGGCCCGCTCGGAGGCAGAGGGATTGCAAGGCTAGTTGTCACTGACGTTTAAATCTGTAGTGGGATTGGCGCTGGGCACTGGCCTTGTGCTTTCCCTTTGCAGGCAATGATGAAGCAGCAGCAAATTGCCGTGTCTGATAGACTTGTACCTACTGCAGGCTGTGTGGGGTGAAGTGGCACAGCTGGGAAACACGGGGAGCCTGAGTGCTGGTGCAGGCGAGTACTGCTAGTGTGCAGCTGGGCGAAACCTTGCCAGATTTGCAAACATGCCAGATTGACACTTTTTCACCCAGAATAGGTTGATCAAGATATATTTTCCTCCATCTTTACTCTTTATTTGCCCTCATCTTTCTCTTGTTTTCTCTTTGTTTTGTTCCTCCTCATGTGTGATGTGGTAACTCCTGGTGCTAGAAGTGTAGTGTGCGCACGGACGGCTTTGAAAGCCGGCTATCACATCTCTTTTAGACTGAAAAATGTTTGGGGCAGAGACTGTGTTAACGTTCACAGAGCATCTGGTCCTCTCCAGGTCCAATTCATCACTGTCTTGCAGTTTGCATTACTGCTCACACCAAGGGAAAGTGGGTGTGAAGCTGGAATAATAATGTTTCACACTTGCTTTACAGTGGTTTTGATATCCAACAGCACGCTAACCTATCAGAAGAGGCATAAAGACATCAAGTAGTTGGAAGGTGAACACATACTCGGTTTAGAAATAACACACAAATCCTTCTCAATAAGGGTAATTAAGCACTATGGTTGATTCTCTATCAATGGCAAATATAGAATGGAGATGGGATTTTTTCTCTATCTTAGAGGTTCAAATCATTGTACAGAAATTAATGGGTGAGAATCTATGTGAGGCAGCAGCAGAGATGGCTGCAGTGGTTCCCCTAGCTTTAATCCTCTCTGATGCTGCAAAGATCTTCAGAGCGTTGCTCTGGCATCGCTGGGCAGCAGCGACGTGTCCCGAGTTTGCAGAGACACTTGTGTAATCCCTGTAGTGTCGTACGCCCTGCTCGCGTACGCAGGCGTGATGGAGATGCCATTCACGGGATTACAGATGTCAACGATGCAGCTTCTTTTAACGAACCCTAATAACACAACCGTAGGGAGGATGCAATGCTGCCGGGTGTACGTGAGGCTGGAGTCTGGGGTTTCATGTTGGGGAATTGGGGCTTTCTGGTATTAAGGCTGCGGCACTTCACAGGGGTCTTTAAGAGGCATGGCTTGCAGTGAGTCGGGCTGGCGTGCCATTTGTTCTGCTCCTGACGGATGTTAAACAAGATTTACGTCTCCTCAGTCACTATTTAGTTATTGAAGAACATCACAGCCAGCGCAAATGCAAACAAAACTGTCTGGGTTTTTGTTTATGCAACAGATCATTAGAAAGTCTGTAGGAAAAAATGCGCTGGTCTGTTAGATAATTAATCTGCATTTTAAGAATTGTCTAAAGACATATTTTCAAGATAGTCCATTGAGCTGCTGCTTATTCAGTCAATAATGCCTATATTTAATAGTCCCTAAGAATGTATTTCCATAATGTACTGCAAACAGTTGAGAAATCTGCATCTTTTTCTATCTTAAGATGTCAGTGCTTGCCCATTTTCTATGACAAATTTTTTTCCTGACGGTTGGTGAAAAATCTAGGCTTGTTAGCTTCCAACTGGTAGGGCTAAGAATAGGGAGAGAGGAGCCTTCTTAGAGCAGCCCCCTGGTCCGCATCCCTCGGATGCCGAAGGAGTTGGCGGTTTTCACCCCGTGTCGCTTGCTGGGGTGCACCAGGCTGGCAGCGCTGCCCCAAAGGCACCCGAGATGCATGGAGAGCGTGGGCACCGCGGAGACGGGAGCGTGTCTCGGGAACGGGCATCGGAGGTACGTCCGGAGCCGCGTCTCAAGCGGCGCTGCGCTATAGGCGCGACGGTCGGAAGCGCCGTGAAAAGCTGCGATCCCCGCGCAGCGCGTTTATTGTGGCAGGAGCCTCGAGCGCGAATGTACGGACACCGCTCGGCTTTGGCTGATGACGCTCGGCCGGCTCCGGGGAGCGGGCGCTGCCGCGGCGGCTCCGAGCGCGCCTTGCCGGGCGCGAGAGCATCGAGGTGAGGAGCTGGAGTTCTAATTTCATTGCCTTATCAGTAACTGACCGGTCTTGGGCTGTGCTGGGGATTCTCAGGAGTGTTAATGCTATCTTCGGCTGCCCAAGTGAAGAAATAATGAATATGAGCAGGAAGAGCGTTGTGTGCAGTCGTGCTATCTATACCTTAAAAATGATCTTAGCAAACTTGGAACAGATAAGGGGAGAGCTACCGGGATGGTTTGAGGTCTGTAAGGCATGTTGGAGGGGGAGTGGCTGAAGCTCCATCTGTTTCTTGTAGCAAAGAGGAATTTGAGGGGTGACTTGGTTATTTGTGAGTATTTGGCAAGGGGCAAAGATTTCTGCTAGCTAGAGGTACAGAGGCAGAATATGGTTCTTTGGCTGGAGGCTGAGGCTAGATAAATTCAGATGAGGAAGAAAAGCCTATGTTTTGTTGTTGTACAGGTTTATATTTAAGCACAGGAGCAAATTACACAGGGCATGACCTAAAGCCGCACTTCAAGATAAACCACCTCAAGTACAAACAGTGGAGGCTTGGTAAAGGAGAACCCAACATGAGGCAAGAGCAAGTAAAACAAGGATATCAAAATGGTCATTGATTCTTGTCCTTCAAATCTATCAATTTCATTTTAATCTCTTTTTTGAGAGAGAGCAGAATCTACCATGGTGTTAGGCTGCTATAGAGAGGAGATAGGGTTGCTATCAGCTGAGCCCATCTGTAGGTCTGAACCATCGTTCTTGCTGAGATTTTGCTTTTTGAGGATTTATCCTGTGTCTGAACAACAATGAAAAAATCCCATATTCTCACTGTGATTAGGACAGAAACAGGTAGAATGAACTTGTCCAAAACCAGACCTATTTTTAGCAAGATCTCACAGCTGGGGTTTGAAGGACTTTGGCTAGAATCACCACTTATGGGGAGTAGAAAATATATAGAGATGACGAGTTGTCACTGTAGAGCACTTGGGACAAATAACCTTCCTGTGCAAAGAAGAAAGGAATTTCAGTAGGGACCTTTCACCCCTACATCGCCTGTCTCCACTCCCATTTCTCCCATCAGATATCCTCTATGTTCTTCTCTAAGTCTTGTCATTTAAATCCCTGCTGTGCTGGGTTACAAACTCTGCAGTTGATGTCCCATTCAAATGTCAGTTGATGTCAGTAAATATCAGTGGCCCAGAGGGTGCTGTTAAACGGAGATGACTGGCTCCAGACGTTTTGGTTATGAATGCTATCGCTATGCTTTGTGACCATCAGATGTGCCTCGGAGAGGAGGCTAAAGACAGGGCAGCCCGTGATTTGTTTATAGGTGGCTCTCTAAACTGTTGGTCTAAGGCTCTATTACAGGACATTACTACTTCTCTGTTCTGTGTAGGAAACCTTGCAACGTGGCCAGTGTGCTTCGTTTTCTCATTCTTTTCCAACTCTGGCTTGGTTTGTTGCAGAATCAAAAGGTATTTCTTTTCAGATGATGGCATTTTTTTTTTCCTTTTCTCTCCATGTTTGGTGTTGGTGCACCGAAGAAAATTAAATTAGGACTGTATCAGCGTGAGGGAGAGAATACCCCTTGCAAAAACACATTTTGCTTAAGTTAGTAATATTGTAACTGTTAATTGAGTGTTCATTGATTGCCTGTCACTACCTTGATGTAATCTATTATTCTCATTTCAAGTGGATGGCCTACCACTGATTAAATAGTATAGCTGCTCTTGCAACACTTCACTGTCTTGACTATTCATTTTTTCTTCCCCAATGACTCCATTTTACCAGCTGTGCCATTAGCATCGTCTCCTGCTCTTTGAAGCGATCTCAGCCTGCGTGCCATGCTCATTGTCCCCCAAATACCTTTAAAGCATCTAATACTTCAGGGTTTTTAAGCGGCCCGAGACAAGAACTTAACCAGCGGATGCGTTTGAACCCAGTCCAAGAGCTGTTGTCTAGGTGGATTTAGGGTGCGAGTTTCTCCAGGAATTGCTTTATTTGTTAGAGGTTCTTTGTTGCAGCGGGTTCAATTATGGAAGTGAATAGTGTTTTATGGGAATGAGGGAAAAGGAAAAACAAAAGCTAGTGTCATCCCAACAGCTCTTTTACGGCGTCTTTCACCTAAATGACTGAGCGGGCAGGTAATTGTGGGCGAGCCGTACCGGCTAACGGGTCGGTGGCAATGAGAATATATGTGAGCTCGGGTAATGCTTTTTGCTGGAGGCTTCTCGGAACCTTTCCTAGCACTTCATGAAAGCTCTCCCGGCTCCCCGAGGGCAACGTGTGCGTCCACGTGTGGAAGATGAATGCCCGGAGTTAACGTGAAGACGAGCGGCAACCAAACCGGGGGCAGCGACGGGGCCGGGCTCTCGCGTGCGAGGGAGCAGCGGTGCCTGGATGCACAGGGCCCTGTCCCACATGTCCTGCCCTGGCTTCTGTGCCACGAGAAGAGCAGCTTCCAGTATGTCCCTTCGCTACCCGATGCCTTTTCTTCACTCTTGCGGATCCATTGCATGGTCCGATGTGTCCCAAATAATTGCCTTTGCCTCAAAGAACACGGCTCGCGGCGCGACATCCAGATGCCTCAAGTTTTGTGAACCCAATTAGTTCTTCTGCCCTAATTTTTGCAGGAAATCTTGGATTTGCAGGGGGCTTTCCTGAAGCAATTGGCTAGTCTTTAAAATCTTTCTACTGTGTTTAGTGGACTCAGGCATTTCTGAAAGATTGATTAACCTTCTGTGAGAGATTATGGTTTAACATTCATATAAGAAGGAAGGGGAATTAATATCCTTCCTACCATGCTGAGTATGTTTAAACTCCTGCTTTCAGCTTGTCTGACTTGGAATAGCTTCTAACTAGTACAAATGATAGAACAATTTATTTTGGGTGATGAGTTATGAGAATATTGCTCGTACACCCAGAACACGACATTTTCAATCACATCATCATTGCATTGGTAAAAAAAAAGAAAAAAAGGTTTTACTGTCTTGACATGTTTATCCTTTGGAGGCTGAGTCAATTATATTGTATAAGAATTTACTCCATAGCTCTTAGGTCTCTGGATTATCGTTGTCAAGAGGAATATCCTATCAGGCTTATTCCAGCTGTTGCAAAGTTCAGGGGGAGAGGGGAGGATAGCACAAGGTAAGGGCACGTGTATAGGTGGCATTTGGGAATAGGAAGGTGACTTAAGGCTGTGTTGGTAAAAGGTATAAGCAAAAAGTAAAAAGAAAGCCTGATTTGCAGGCACAGAGGTTAAAACAGTGGAGCTGATATGCTCTATTTTGTTGCCTAAATGCAGCTTTCAGAGCTGTCACATATGCCATATAGAGCCACTACCCTTCCCCTCTTATTTCTTGGGGTGGGAATATTTGGAAGGGATTCCCAAGGTGATGGAGAGCTCGTGTCTATGCAGGTGTGTGTTTGTCAGGCCAGGAAATCCACTGTTTCCAGGCCAGGGTGTATTACAGGCCTTGGGGTGACATATTCAGAATATACAGACGGAGATGCTGAGCTGTACACCTTGGGGTGCCTTTGTCACTGGATGTTCTGCCTGTCCCCATGGTGACCTACACTGTCTCATTTAATGCAAACACCATTGGAGTTTGGGGTTCAGCAGTTGCCTCGGTCACAAGCAGAGGCTCCGAACAGCTTGGAAAGGTCAAAACTTAACGCTTGTGTTGGGGACACTCTGGGTTTTGCTGCTGAGTCGCTGCTGCGATTTTCACCTGCCTCTTCCTTGCAGAGCTTTGTCTTGCACCCTGAAAGGCTCAGCACATGACCCAGGGTCTGTTACGCCATCTGTTCGGGCCAGGTCCCCGTGCCCCAGCTCACTGAGCTGATGCTTTCTTGGCATCGGGCGTTTTCAGAAATCAGTCAAGCTTGGGAATGCTCCTGGGGAGGGAGGACATTTCTCCTATTTCCAAGATGATGTTTCACTCCATATTCAAAGAACGGTATTTATGTATTTGCAAAGGATTTTCTTCTGCGCAAGATATTTGATCTTCATGACCTTATGTCATCTCTCCTTAACACTGGAAAATCTGCGATGTGGAATCAGGTAGCTTCAGATGGACATTTGTTCTTTTGAGATAATTATTAATAGAAATTTCAAACCAACTCCTGTTCTTAAAAGAAGGTGCTGGTAAACTGAGCGAGGTGACTTTTTTCTAGTAGATGAAGGAAGCCATGCGCTTGGATGTTGCCACTAAGATAACTAGCTTTTGATTTTTAATTCACTGCACATTTTTGTTCACTTCTTTTGCTGGATTCTCCTACTGAACTTTGCCTTGTGGGTGGAACCGAAGTTAGCCTTGTTAGAGCAGCTAAAACCTCTAATTACTGGAGAGACAGATGAGAAGCATCTAGCCAGCTGCTAGGTGTGTGCTGGCTCCCTTTCCCTCCTTGCAGAAGCGGGTGCTTTGAACAGCTAGGACGGCATTAAGCGTGGCTTGATTAGTGTTTGTGTATTACTGGTCTAGTCTAGCAGGATGAGATGTACTTGTGCATGGATATTGGCATGTCATTTGCTCCCATCCAAGGGCCTTCAGAGCTGTTTTGCATTTGCTGCATTGTTGTTTTGCATCTGAAATGAAGTAACAAGGAATATTTTAAGATGCACAGGGTAACATGGAGCCGCCGGGAGCAGTTAGTCAATGAGTGTGAGAAGACACCAGCCCTAATGATGACAGGGGAAAGTTGTTTATGGGATATGGGAGCAAAAGGCAGGGAACAAATGGATACAGCCTGCAGAGGCGCAGGATGGAATTCATCAGGGGAGCAGGGCTAGCAAATAATTGCATATGCGGTTGTTAATGTCTTAGGTGATTACTTAGGGCTTGCTGTCCCATCCTTCTTGGACAAAAGTGCCTGTGTGGGAAGGAAAAAGAAGGTTGCATGAACTAAAGGGAGATAAAGAAGCAGCACAAAGGGCGAAACAGCATTATAGAGTCGTCTGGAAGGATGAAAAAGAGGAGAGCAGTATTGTAATGGAGGCATCTATCTGGATTCCAGCTATCTGCAGTCAGGCGGCTAGGTGTTCAGTGTGTGTGAGAGAAAACAAGCCTCCTGCACATCAAACGGGGAGGAAATTTGGCTGCCTTGTTCTTTTTCCTCGCAGTATATACAGATGCTGAGCTTTGGGCTCCCTTGGCCTCTACAGTGCTGGGCAGAGGGTTGCGCTCTTCAGTCTGCTGAGGTTCGATGGGAGGCTGCAGGACTGATGGACACGAGAAGAGTGTTGAGATGGTGTGTGGAAGACGAGCTGCCTCGTCTGTGCTGCAGCGAGCTGCTGGGAGCCCTCCCGTCCTTACGGTGTGCAAATACCAGCAGTGGTTGTTGGGAGGCTATTGCAAACGTATTGCAAATGCAATTGCTATTGCAAACGTATTTCGTAGTGAGTTGGTTAGAAGCAAAAAAGGCTCTTCAGCAGCAGGTGTGGGATGGCGCCTGCCTCACTGGCGTTATTCGAGGAGCTTTGCTTCTCATTTGCTTGCTGCCCAGCGCCTCCAGTCCCTACCATCTACTGCGCTGTTTAAAGCGAGTTTGTGTTGCCTGACCCTGGCTGGTGCTTGCTAGGTCCCAGATAGCTGGCATTGCACCACTTCCCCCTCATTCTGGTTTCCCAAGGCCACAAATCAGTGTTTTGGAGCTGGGAGATAAAGGTTGCGCTCCTGCACCCACGTTTTCAGCACAGAAGCCGCCCTTTGACGGTTATTTCTCTGGAAGTCACTAATTAGCTCATCTGAAATGGAAGCTGCTGGAATATGGGGGTATAACTTCTGTGTGGCCAATGTGTACGGAAAAATCAGGCCAGTGCCTTTGGACAGTGGCTGTTTCCAGCTGTTCCAGTTTTGGTTGCCAGTCTGAGGCTTTAATACACAGAGATCCTATTTGTGCTGTTGCTTTAGCTGTGCCATACGCATAGGCTAGGATGGCAATACAGTGGCAGCAAATTTCAGAGCTGGACTTGCAAAACGTAGGTTGAATAAGGGGGCCTATCAATCCTGTTCGGTATTGTTTGATTTATTAAAGCATGGGAACCTGCCGCCATCTCGGTGCTCAGCACGTGCCCGCAGAAATCAAAGCGAAGCAATCTCACAGACAGGGAGTGAACTCTCCTCAAGGGCACGAATTGCAGCAAGAAAAATTGAGGCTGGACATCAGGAAACATTGTTGAACAGTAAAAAGAGCGAAGCACTGAAATAGATTGCTAAGAGAGTTTGCAGAGTATCTGTCACTGGAGATTATAAAGAAGAGATTAGACAAATGGCTTGGAAGCATTGATCTTTTTGGTTAGGCGGGTGGACTAACAGACCTCTTCATTTACTCGTGTTTTCGATGATTCTTTCATCAGCCTCAGTGTAGCCGTAATTGCCCCCTTGTTGGCGCCAGGCAGCGGGTGTATTTTTCCCCGTGTCTGTGCGAGGCGGGACAAGCTGTGCCTTGCTTAGAGCCTCTGCTAGGCACGATGTTGCTGCAGCTCCCTGAACCTCATCGAGGGTCTAACGGGCACGCTGACGTCTAAGGGCAGCGCTAGGTCTTGAGCATTCCCACTAGCAGGTCACCTGGAAGATGTTTCTGGCACTCCTCTAGGGTAAGGAAAAGCACGTGAACGAATACTGAAGTTACACTCGGCATTTTGCTCTGTCAGAGGTTTTCTAGTAACCTTGGGCAAGTCATATTAATCTCCTGAACAGTAGCCAAACACGAAGCAACAGACACATCCAAGTTGAGAACCCAGGATGAGTTATGTTGCTCCGCAGTCCGTGTATGAGCAAGGTGAGGCAAGGGAAGGAGGTCTGGGTTGTATCCTGTGCGTCCTGAGGACAAAAGCAGGACCAAGCTGACAGTAATAAACCATTTTTACTACACCTGAGCACTTCTGTGTTGGCCTGGCGCACTGGAAGCAGTTTGCTCCCCGTGGCGTGCAGTCTTCTCCTTCAGGCAGGTTTCATGTAAATTGGGAAGGGCATTATATGAAAAGTTATACCTCAAGACATTGGGGGCCTCAAGGAGGAGAGAAAAAGTGCATTTGGAAAATTAAATATTTCTGTCAAGAGTGTGATAAATCTTTTGCTGTTTAGGAAAGTGAGAAATTAAAATTGCAAAGCAGGCAGCGAGGGAGCGAGGCGGCATGCATGGCAGGGCTGGCTGGGTCTCCTGGCTTCGCAGAGAGGCAATCAGCAGAGAGACAGAGCTTGTTCCTATTCAAAGACGCCGAGAAGCCATGGTATGGCGCCGCCGTGGTCTTGGTTTGCATGTACAGGATAACTGCGAGCTCTGCCTATGCAATGCTAAGCCTGCTTGTGTCTGTAGTTATTTGACTTATTTATGAGTGTTTTCCCCCAGTGTTTGTAGTGCTATGATACGAGCGTGCTGAGAAGACCGGGGGGCATAGACATGTGTGCTTTACTGTCTGTTTTAATCTGGATCTCCGCAAAGCTAAGCTGCGGAGCGAGGTGAGGAGTAGGCTGGCGATGGAAACCCAATTTACAAATAGGTGAGCGCGGGGAGAGGGAAAGAAGAGGAACGGCTGGGCCGTGCGGATTTGCCAAGCACTGAACGGGACCGTGGTGTTGAAGGAGTGGATCCATGTGGGGTAGCTTGTCCTGCCTCCCAAAGGAAAATCACGGGGTGCTGTATTCGGCCCAGAGGAACGGTGCGTTGCCAATGCGTGAAGCGTGGGTGCTTCCTGGGCGAGGAAACCGCCCGTGTCGAGCGGGTCCCCAAGGCGGGCGCTGGCGCGTGCGGCTTTGCCGACCGAGCGTCGCCCTCCCCTGCAGCCCAATCCTGGCAGCTCCGGGGCCTCCGTTACTCCGGCAACTCCGGGCGCCCAGACGGCCCCGGCAGCTGGAGTCGGCTCCTTGTTCCCAGGAAAAATGCTCCCATTGAGGAGCCGACCCGGCTCCCGCTGGACCGCGCCGGCGGCCCTCCGCGCGCTTCCCGGGGACACGGCGCCCCGCTCGGCTCTGCCCTCCTTCCGCCGGGCCGGAGCAGGCTCTGCCTCTCCCGTCTGCGAGCTCAAAAGGGTGACGAAGGCGCTGGTGGCGCTGGGGATGTGCCGCGTCTGCGGGAGGGCAGGAGCTGCTCGGAATGATAATTGGGTCTTTTTTTGTTGTTGTTTTTTAAGAAGCTAACAGGCTACTGCACAAAGTAATTAGCTGGACAGATGGATGCAGCAGAATTTGTAAATGTTGACAACAACAACAACAAAGCATTTTTTTCTTTTTTTCTTTTTTCTTTCTTTTTTTTGTTTAAAGGGCTTGTGTCAGCAGCAGGGCTCCAAGTTGGGAATGGCTTTCAGGGAAACAGCTGGAATACATGAGAGTTTAAAATATAAAAATAATCCTAATAGCTGCCTCTGATGCAGGTTTCTTGTGATGACTGTGAGTTTTGCCAAAGAAATGGAGGGGAGAGGGAACAAGCCAGCATTTCAGTATGCTTCCTTGCTTGCATGTATGTTTACCCTGTCTGTGCAGGACATCCCTTTATTTGTGCCTTGAAGGGGTTGTTTCCCACCATATGTGATCTAAAACAAAACACAGAGAGTGTGGCCATAGGTAAGCAGGTCCTGCCAGACTTGTGCTCAGTACCGTGCTGCCCTGTGCAATGAGTCTGTCCTAAGAAGAGAGGAGAGCAACAGTGCTGCTCACAGCAGGTTATGGCTCAGTGCTGCACTTGGTTGGTCCAGCAAGGCTTGGAGGATGCTGAGCATCTCTCCTAGGCACAACCTCTAGGTTAAATATTGCAAATGCACTGGAAGAAGCTTGCTGGAAATGTGTCCCTGCGAATACAGACGGCAAGCGGGTTTTCAGCTGTACTGACAGCTCCCGCGCATGTTTGTGCCTTGCAGCACTTGTTGCCCTGACCCTGGTGCCAACCCTTGTGGGTCTGTGCGGATGGAGACGGCACGTCTGGCTGCCCCGGGGAAGCTGTGTCCCTGAGCTCCCAAGACATGTCACGGGGATGCCCGTTTCCTTCGTTCTCAGCAGCACGGATGGGTGCCCTCATTAGGGCTGGAGCAGCGTGGGTTGGAGCACGGGGGTTATGGCAGTGCTGGAGTAAGCACAAAGCCGCTGCAGCGATACCGGCGCCGTGCGAAAACATCTCCCTTATTAGCGACCGAATTTCTCTCTCTCTTTAATTAGCAGACGGGAATCGGGACGAGCTGTAACAACTGCGGGAGTGGGGGGATACGAGGAGAGGAACTGATAAAAGGCGGCTTTGTATTAGTGTGGCAAATTTTATTAGAGCAAGAGGGTGAGTGAAACATGACAGGCGAGTGGTGCGCGGTGCCTCCTGCATTTGTAATGACCCCTTCTCCAGCTGGAGCCTCCATCCTCTCGCTGCCAAGGGAACGCCGGTGCTGAGCAGGTCAAATACGGTCAGGAGGGCAGGAGTGGGGAGGACCTCCCCCGAATTGGGCTCGGCTAATCAAGTTAGAGCTGATTTATAGGGCTGTGATTAGAGCTTTTAATAGCTTGATTATAGCAGCACCTTTCCTACTGTTCGTGCTTCTGGTTTCCGTTTTCTCTCCCTTGTAGAGATACCCTGCTGTTCCCAGGAGCTAATAATTTGCTGCTGAAGGTGGATTGGTTTAATTAATTGCTCTGAGAATGGTTGGTTCAAAAAAAGAAGCTGCATCGGAAAAGTGTTTTTTTTCGGAAAAAAAGTTCTGTGCCTTCCCTCATCAAAAAGGAGACGCTAAGAATTGTTTTATTTTTGGATCCAGCAGTCTGGATTACTGCTGAAGGTTTATTCTGTTATTTGTCGGTTTTATTTGATTATTTTCCCTTCGCTGCCCTAGGTGGGACTGTAGGGCCTTATTCTGACCTTATTTCTTGCTTTCCTCTTCCTTTTGCTTCGCTCGCTGTTCGTGATGAGGATGTATTGGCCTGAAGCCACGGGGATGGCACCTCACGCACAGGAGGAGTGGATGTAGCATCCCCTTGCTGTCCCACGACAGGGATTTGGCCTGGATTTGGTGGACAGGTGGGCAGGGGACGGGGCAGCTGCAGCGTGCTCCTCCCCTCGTCTGCCTGCAGTCCCGGCGAGCAGTGACTTGGCCTTGGTCCACGTAGCACAGCACCTGCCTGAGGACCTGGATGCTGCCCCGTATCCCTGAATCCAAAGGCACCAGGTCGGGCACCAAAGAGGCCGTGGGAGAAGCCAAGCTGAGAAGAGCAAGGGTCGTGTCATGAGAGTGACTTGAAAAAGGTGAAAATCCTGCTGGTGCTAGGCATAGCAGCAGCTAGGGATAATTCCCCTTCACATCGGGTTAATCTGTTTTTAGCCCACTCATGGGCTGCCAGGCTTCACAGCAGGCAAAAGAAGCAAAATCTTGAAGTCCTCTCCAGCTCTTGTAGCTGTAAAAACTCACTTTACAACAAACTACATGTTGTGGATGAATTGTCTCCAATTAGGCTAACTGCTTGCGCTCCTTTTAGAGGAAAAGCCTCCAGTCATTTCTGAGTGGCTTTATTGTCCAAGGCGGATGATGTAAACAGGTAGGGCCTGTGTGTCTGAAGGGGCTTTCGCAGGCAGCGGCATCACTGGGAGCGCAGCCCTTGCGCTGCATCCCCTGGAGCTGTGGGGTCTGTGCCAAAATGCCTGGGTCACTGATTAGTAAGATTAAAAAGAGAGGGGAAAAAAAAGAAAGAGACGTTTGCCTTGAACATAACGAGCTGGTTTAGTTCATTATGGCTGGGTAATTAGCAGGCAGGGTCTTAAATCAGCTGGAGCCCAGAGCGGCGAGGGAGGCGGGAGCAGGGCTGGAGGAGGAAAGCGGGGCTGGATGTACGGAAATACAAGTGTTTGTAGCTCCCTAGCTCTTCTTGCATTGCGCTGGGTGCTCCTGCATTTCTGCAGCCTTCGTCACTAAGGAAGAGATACCAAGGAGTGGAAATATCCTGAGGACGATGTGGGAAATCAGTGACAGAATCAGGGGTGAACCCGAACCTGCCCATTGACTCCTTTCCTGGCTGGAAATGCAGTGCTAGGTAGCCTGGTAGCAAGACAAGCCAGGCAGGGCAGAGGGGTTCGGAGCAGCGTTATTGCAGGAATATTCCTCAGGCCATTAAGTGGAAGGGAAAGCAATAAAATTTTATATGTAAAATATATGGATAGTATAATCAGTGGGAGTATTAGCTCTTATTAACTAGCTAGACTACTGGTGTGTCCCAAACGGGGGCACTTCTAGGGCACAGCAACAATGACATGGGAGGGAAAGGCTGCTCTGAGCAGCGCTGCTTGGCTTTTAGCACCTATTTACCTGACAAACAAATATATAAATATATATATGTATATATGGCTGCGATGCTGCAATCCCATCTGTGCGGATACGGTCCCCTTGGTCCCCTCCCCAGTGTTAACCCGGCTCTAGGGCACATGTGGCACCGAGGAACCAGGATTGTCCCATCTCCTCCCTCCTTTCTGTGGGCTTGAATAAACACGTGAGAGTCAGAGGAGGCTTGCAGAATGGAAAAAATATGAACATGGGAAAACAGTTGCTGTTTTGGAGGCGAAAAACAAAAGCCGTGTTCTTCCTTCTCACTGCCTCTCTTCCCTTCTGCTCTTTTTTCTCTTGTGTTTTTTTTTTTACGTTTTTTTTTATCTTTAGTAAGAACTCTTTTCTGTAAGCAAGCTGTGATAAAGGAGAGCGAAAGCTGCGAAGGTTACTTGAGGGGTTCGTGGGGGAAACTGTACGTTTCCCTGTTGGGGGCAGGACTGCAAATATGAAAAAAAAAAAAACATTTTTTGGAAGAGGGCCGTTCTTTTGACAAAACCTGTTTGAGGAATGCTCTCCAGCCCGGGCTGTGCTGCGTTTGGCCTCGGTCCTGTGCCATCACAGCTCGTTATCCCTGAGGCACGGATGCCGCCTTGTGCAGCTTTCCCCGCGTGCAGGGGCCGTGCAGGGATGCTGCCCAAAGGCCGCTGTCCTGCTGCACCGCGGGGCACCCTGTCCTCTCCTGCGGGACCCAATTCATCCCCCAAGCCGGGTGACGGGCTGGTTAGTCTGCAGCACCTGCTGTTGCTTCCCCTTGCAGCGGTCGGGAGCGTTTTGCCGGTGTTTGCGGGTGACGGCAGTGCGGTGCCGGGACGGCTTTAGCTCTCCTGCCTTCCCCACAGGCTCTGCTCCTCCCCGAGCACCTGCCTTTCCCCAAATTTATCTTCACACCTCCTCCTGCCGCTGCTGTCCCTGCCAGTTTGTCTCCGCGTTCGGAGTGGGCGTCTCTTGACTTCCTTGGAGCTGCTGCCTTGAAGACTCCTGTCCCACCGAACTGGGACGCGGTTACTGCCACTCATCTCTGTGAGCCGGGTAGAGCTGGACTCCAGACCTCCCTTTGCCACCGCTTCCCTCTGCGACCTTGGGGAAAACAGGTCCAGTGCCAATCAAGGCAGCGCTTGGGCATGCGGTTAACTGTAAATTTGTGCTTAAGTCCTATCGATTTCAAGATAAGGCCTTTCTTCATCTCAGCCCGCTGTGTGTTATCACCGCACCATCGGGGAAGCTAATGGCACTTTTCTTTTCTGCCTTTGAGGCCTAAACATCTTTAACGGCTCTCTTGGACGCTCTGGTCATGAATGCGGGGGGTGTAGTAGGGTTTTCTGACAGTAAAAGCCTCAGTAATCCTCATCTGTGGGTTATGTTGTACCCACGGATCATGATGATCGCATTAGAGATGGGCATCTCGGTGAGATCGGTGGCCACGTGGTAGTGGTACCAGGGTATTTCATCCATCGTGCCTGTGCTTTCCACCTCAGCGTTGTGCTTGCTCCCTCCCTTGCTCCTTCGGCCCGGTTGGGGACAGTGTGGCGGCTGCCGGAGTTGTTGTCGTCTGCTCTGGATCTGCAGCAGTGCTAACGAAGCCTGCACTGAAGGACCAGTCGGCTGCTCTTCTGCATCCCCTGGAAGCAGAGCCAGGTTCTCCTGAGCCCAGTGGGCTTTCAAGCTGCACGGAGCTCTTATGATCTTTATGACTAATAGCAGCCGAAAAAGAAAGGACCCACATCGCCCCAGGTCCAGCTTGAGCTTACGTGACTGGTGGTTAGGATAGACACAGAGAGTGATGTGCTTTTAACACAGGAAGCTGGGCTCGTTTGATCACAGTAACCTGCCAACAGGGATGCTTTCTGTACCATCCTGTTTTTGTGACTGCTACTACCCTTTAAACAAAGCTGGCAGGGAGAGTCTCAATAGCGGGGTCCAGAAAGTTGTATCCTCGCTCACAAAGTCGTGGTGGTTGCGTCTGCAGCCCCATGCTCACTGAGTCAGTGCAGGATGCAGCCTGAGATGATTATGAGCGATCCTCAGGAAAAACACAGGCCTGGGTTATCCTGACAGGGAGGAAGACAAGATGGCACTTGCACAGCAAGGCTGCCGGCAGCAACTCTGCATCTCCAGACTGCCCTTTCCACCTGGGGAGGAGGCAAAATTACCAGCCTGACTGCTAGGATGAAAAGAAAACAAAGTATGAATGGTCATAATTCAGTGGGCTCGCGGGTAAATTTGTATTTCATTCTGATTATTGACTGCGTTTCCTAATTGCGGCAATAAAAAGGAAGAGTCCATCTTCTAAATGCAAACGGTATTGCTGATTGTTATTTAATTAGTTGATTCCAGTGGTCGAGGGGTGAGCGCGGAATTACAATTGCAACTCGTATTATTTCACTGAGATTGCAGAATTAATTAGGAAGACAATGGGATTCTTGGTGGTTGTTGTCTTGAGAACTCGTGCCGATAACTTTCAGACTGCAGCAGCGAGCGAGGGCTGTGATGGCTTTTCCTCCCGACACCCGGAGCAGCGCAGTGAGATGCGAGGGGACAGTGTCCCCCGTCACGGCGCTTGGCTGCTGCTCCAATGCTCCTTGGAGGGCAGCTCTGGAGAGGCTGTTGGCAGGGAAGTTTCCGCGGGAGAGCGGAGCGGCTCTGCGCGCTGCAGCCATCTGCGCAGCTGTGCTTGGAATAGCAATGTCCCCCACGCTCGGCATCAGGCGCCGCAGCAGAGCCTGTCGGCAGCGACACGAGAGGAGAAGTCCTCGGAGGAGGCGGCGTCCGTCCGTCTCTTGCTCGCCAGCGTGCAGTGCGTGTCCTCCCTTCCTGAGATCTCCCCTCTGCCCCGTGACCATGCTGGATTGTAGGAAGGGCAGACCTGGGCAGGGACACCAGCGCAGGAGGTGGCTGCTCCATGGACACTGCTGTTGCAAGAGGTGACCTGGCTGCTTGCTGCTTGTCATGGGGTGGCCTCCTCTCAGCCAGCTGGGCTCGCAGTTGGGCGCTATGGGACGCTTGGTGCACTGGCCAAGCGGTTGCACAGCTTGCACCGGGGCTGGCATCTGAGGAACCTTGCTTGTGGCTTCTGGAGACCCAGCTCCACCTGACAAGCCGAGTCCAGACCAGAAGAAATCCCTTCCCCGCTTTTGATGTGTAAGCTTTCCTCTGTGATGAGCAGAGAAAACAGTGTGGATGCATCGCTCAGGCGAAGCCATCAGGAAGGACAAGGTAATTTAAAACCAAACTTGAGTTACTGATGTAGGTTAATTCCTAAGTATCATGAAAAAATAGCCCCTGGTATTCATTGTCACACAGTATAATTGGAGCTGAGAGTAGATATTTATGTGGCTTATCAGACTTTTTACAGAGTTGTAAGTGTAAAAGCATAAATGAATAGAAAGTTATAAATTCTTGTGCTTCAGGACATGACCTAACTTCTGCTTAATGAGAGTCTAGCAGAAACTTATCCTCAGGACAAGCTGCCTCTCTCTGTCTTGACGCTTTCTTCTGAAGTATGAGAGCTGGCTGCAGTCGGGACCTGGCCACCAGACCAAAGGGACACCAGTGCGACCCGCGGGGGCCGCGGCCGTGCTGAGCAGCCGTGTGTTTTGCTAATGACCTCTGTTCCGCTGCCCCGGGAGCTGCTGCGTGCGCGGCATCCCGCCGCGATGGCTCTGTGCAGCTGCTGACCCGAGTGGCGTGAGCCCGCCCGCTCTCGCTGCTCTTGGGTGAGGATGGCCCTCGCGCCCGTGAGGATACTCGTCGGCAGAGCAAGGGCTTGCCCTGTGTCCCCATCATCATGAAAAGCTGACTGAGGACACAGACCGGAGGGAAAGTCCATTTGCCCAAGCGACCCTGCAAAAATATCTCCCAGGGTGAAAAACAGGAGACTATAAACTTGGCGATTTGCAAATGCGGCCGTGAAACTGATGGGCAGACGGTATTGAGGTTTCTCTCTGAAAATGTTCTCTTTATTGTTTTTTCTTCTCTCTTTTTTTTCTGATTTTATTGAAAATGTGTTTCATATAACGGCCTTTCAGCTGGTTTATTGTGATGTGGCTTTTATTGTAGCTGACTGAGTATTTGTGGGGATATTACTGCTTTGCAATAGAGGAAACCACAAAACAGGTTTGCTTGAAATACATAGAGGGGGGGAGTTGTTATATTAAAGTAATCATCTTTCCTGACCAAACTTGGCTTCCTCTTTCATGGGTACTCTGCAGAGAGTTGTTCCTTTTTTGTGTATGTCTCTTTATTGTCAGGATTAATTTTTCAGAGAGGTCTTCGCAAGTCAAGTGTTATCTGCTCCTTCCGTTTTAGAGGCATGAAGCGAGATTTTCTCGCCTCCCCCCAGCCAGGGGTGCACAAGCAGAGCCATGGGGAACTTGGTGCAAGGTTGTGGCAAAGAAAGGAAGAGAAAAAGAATATAATTTCCTTCCTCCTCTTTCTTTTTTTCCCTCTGTTTTTTGATGGCAGGATGCTTGAAGTGCTGTTTGCTTGGATCAGAAGCAAGAGGCCTGTGGCATCAGTTTCTTCTCTCTACCCAAAGTCATTTTGGAGTGCAGAGCTGCTTGCAAAATCCTCTTTTTGTAGTCTAGTGTTGTCTTTTCCCCTGTCGCTTCTTCATTTCTCATCCTGTTTTCTCCCCGTAGCTTCTCCTCGTCCCTGACAAACATCTCCTCTTTCTCTCCCTGAAAACACCTTCTTTTTTGCCATTGACTAATTTTTGTCTTCAGGCCCCAGAACATCTTTAACCTCTGTTCCCTCAGGAACAAGGAAAACGTGTTTTTTCTTTTTGCTAGCAGCAGTTGCACTTGGCAGGGTGGGGGTTGAAGGACAGTTTTGCTCAGGATGTGCCTGGATCTTTGGGATATCGTAGTCTGTCCTGATACATTTCCCCTTTTTCCCTCTTTCCTCTGGGAATTTGCCCTTGTGGAAGACAGGGCAGCCACGCTCTGTTCCCAGACTGCCGAAGGCCAGGAGAAGGAGACGTTGATGTGACAGGGAGATCAGACTTGGTGCACGTTGGTGGTCATGAGTCCACCAGGCAGGAGGTGTGACATCAAGAAGCCTCAAGGGAGAATGAGATAAATTGGAGCGATGAAGAAAAGCGCAGCAAGGAGGATGAAAAACACAAGGAGGGGGAAATGACACCCAGAGATCTGGCAAGGAGCCAGAGAGCAGTGTTCCACACAAGGGGAAGCTGGCAGGTAATTTACAGCCTTCAGGAGAGGAAAGGGAAATGAAAAGGGGAAAAAAAAATCTTCTTTGTCTGTTGTTGAAAAGAAATTTATTTGCAATGAATTAGTTGAATTACATCTCCTGTCTCACCAGTCCCCTGATGACATGAACCTCTAAAAGCCAGTGATAAGGAAGAGAGCATCCTCCTTGATGTGGGACTGTGTGGCACCTTCCTGCTCTGGCTCTGGAGAGTCTTGGTCCCGGAGCTTTTAGCCGCCACCTGGGAATATGCTGGGCTGGATGGAGGAAATATAGGAGCTGAAGCTGAGTCCTGACCAAAGGGCTGCTTGGAGTTAGCTCTTCCAAGCAGACCCTGGGATGCACTGGTGATTCAGCTTGCTTTAGGCTAGAATCAGCCTTGCGTGAGCTTTGGGAATCTGGGAGTAACATAAAGGACGTGTCCGGATAGTTTGTTCACTGGCCGATCAGTTGCTGTCTGCTTTGACAGGAATATAGATGCAATGGTTCTTTTTCACTCTGTCTGAAATTGCTCTGTAATAACAGTAGGACCAGGAGAGGCATTTTTATTGATTAAGCAATCGAGGCTATTTGTCTTTACAAAGCCAAAAAGAGAGGTGTCTTTGGCTTTCTATGTATACACGGTACACATTTATTATGGGCAACAGGCTCTGTAATCAAGCTGATGCTTACGATGGACTGGTTTATAATAGTGGATTGAGGTGGCACAATAGGAACACTTGTAGATGTGCTCTATAGCAAGGGGTGCAATGGGTTGCCTGTGATGACAGGGTGAGAGCCCTGGAGCTGCCTTTTGCAGGACACGCATGATCCAAGGGTAGAGTTACTTCTGGGACGCCTGAGCCTGTTCATCCTCCCAGCCTGTGTTTTCTGAGATGTTTGATCAAAGACCATTTCAGCTGTTGGAAATCTTGTAGCAGCACCTGTTGCTTGACCCTTACAGCTCTCCAAGGTTTGGACACCTGCGTAGAGCAAGATCATCCCTGATATACTCTTTCTCTGGCACATGAAATGTTGTATGATCCTCTATGCCCTTCTCCTTGTTTTGGCTGATATTCCTGGTGTGCCAGGCCCAGGGCAGTGACGTACTGCTCTGCCTATTTGCACTGGTTCTGCTGTAATGAGGGGCTTGGAAGTTATCTCTGAATGCATTTGTTCTTACAGATCTTCTTTTGTTTTGTTTTAAGTGGGCACATGAATCTTTGTTTTTGCAAAGCAAAGATGTAGAGAGGAGCATTTCTCTGCAAGCAGAAACATGTTTGTGAGGGAGCTTGGATGCCTGGGGCACATACAGACTTTCTGAGGACAGTCGCCGAGTGTGGGTTTTGTAACCTTTTCCAGCTGTCACATATGAGAGCTCTCTCACACTGTTGTGTCTGACTGAAGCCCTAGCTTTGGGTGGTGAAAGGGGCTTGTTTTGACAGGTCTGTGTTGTTTTGGCAATAGCCAGGCGCCCTCAGGGGTCTGCATTTCCCTTGGGTTTTCTAGGCAGGAAAAACAACCCAAGGAGCGACCCTTCGATTACCAAGAGTGGGTGGTCTAAGTGAGGCAGCTTGAATTTGACCGAATTATTAAGAGATCACTTAAATACTAACACTTGGTGCTAAGCTGCTTTTTTTTTTCTACCACTTCAGTGCTTGGTTTAAAACCTCTTTGGTTATTTGGCTGGCTGAGACTGCTGTGCTGTATCCATGATATTGGATTTGTCCAGAACTGGAAGCTTTGGCACAGACATTAGAGAGGAACTAGTTCAGCATGCAGTGCCTTTGTAGGTGTGTTTGTTTATATGGCATCCTAGGTGCACAATATGTGTGCGTATGCCGTAGCTACCTTCCTCTCCAAAAAGTGGCGTGTTTGGCTGAAGCCAGCGTGTGGTACATAGATATGCACTGCTGTTCTCCTGGGTGATGTGTTGAAGGAATGTTGGATGTTAGCCTGGAAAGGGACCTGAAGAGAAGCAAGGTCCCCTGTAATTACCGATACCTTTCTTGAATACTCCCTTTGGTAAAACTTAGCGAGCTGTGTCTTAAATGTACTCCCGCTTCTTCCCTTGGTAGTTCTTGTGAAGGATGGTCCTTGCTGCTCTAATGAGTGGGAACATCTTGAGGACATCAGCCTAAATTAATTTAGGACTTGCTTAGCCCCATTAGTTTTTGTGCCAATTTTATCCTTGGGCAGAAATAGTCATGTAGAGGAGCCGTCCACTGAACAGATCTCAGTTATAATGGTGCAGAAATGTGTGTGTGATTGCGGCGAGGGTGTGCGAGCCATTGGGTTTTGCTTGAGATGCCCTTTTGGAAGCATGAGGTGAAGACCATAATGCCTGCACCTTGCCACTGCCCAGAGCCCTTCTTCAGAACAACTCAGCAAACCTAGCAAAGTTAAAACGGGTAAACAAACAGAACCAATACTGTTGATAAGAAAAAGGATGTTCTTTTGGGGCAAATGTCTTTCTGATGTGGCAAGCTTCTCGGTGCATGTGAGCAAGGGCAGAGTCTGGTGTGCTTCATGTATCCTGCTGCATCCGACCGTGGCCACTCGCATGCTGTGCTGTCTGCCTTCCTTCAGCCGTGGTCTCCGCTTCACGAGGTCGCCTTCATTTCACTTCAGAGTCTCCTTTCCTCCTAGCCTTGCTACGTCTGCCTTAATTGGGTGCTGCAACAGATATACACGGTAAAATAAATGAACTTTTTACAGCAAAAGAGGAAAAAAGAATTAAGACAGATGATCCCTCAGCAACAGCTGCTTGGAGAAAGAATCCTGCAGAAACTGTTCCCTTCACTAATTAGAAATCTGCTTTCCTTTTAGCAAGGAAAACGTCTGCGTTCTTGACTCCTGTTCTTGCTTCTAATTACTTCTTGATGAAATGAATGAATACACCGTTTTTCATAGGTTTTACTTAGAGTTACTGAGGCAGAGAATGGTCGATGGAAATGTCTTATGGAGATGGCAAGGGAAAAAAGAGAACAAAATGAAGATGTGTTGTATGTGGCTACTGGCATTTGAATTTGAGTAAAGAGGGATGTATTTATTCCAGCGGGCGCTACATGAGCACTGGGTTAGACGCAGTAACAGAGCTGATTTGTGGGACCTTCTGGGTCTTGAGGAAGAGGATGGTTTCCTTTAGTGAAGACAAACGTGGGATGCAGCATCTCAGCTGGAGAGGCACACGCTGAGAGATTGTAGATACCTGAATAGATCCATCTAGTACTGCAAAACCACGGGGCAGTCAATCCTCTCCCTCCCCCAAATTAAAGCTTTGTAGTTTAGCAGTTTCTCTGTATGATTTTGGAAGAATAAAACGGCTTTGGTTGTGAGAAGAGCTGTATCCTGTGGGGGAAAATGAGTGAACCTGGGCGGAGGAGCAGAGGTGTTGGAGAGCAGGGCACGGAGCGGGTCTGCGGATGCGGTCGGGTTTGCGGGGGTTTTACCCAAGGCAGGAAATCCGCACGGAGCGGTAAGGCGGGTGCCGCGCGGAGCCCGTTGCGGTGGTGGGTGGCAGCGAAGCGCAGGTGCGGCGCTCCTGCAAAACAAGCGCCGTGGGAGCGCGAGGCAGGTGAGTCATCCCGCGGGAAGGGGAGCCGGAGCGCCGTGCCGTCCGGGAGGCTGCCGCGGCTCGGGATGTTCCCCTGCAGCCTCCTCCCCGTGGAAGGGAGCAAGGGGAGGCGAGTCCCGGCGCCCTGGTGTCCTCCTGGGCTTGTCTTCGCTTTCGGTGAGAAACGATTGCCTGGAGCATCCCCGGGGCTGGGGCTGCCTGCACACTGCTAGCCAGACTTAGCAAGTTCATCCCTCGGCATCCGGAGGGAAACAGAGAGGTAGGGCTAAAATCCTAGAAAGGAGTCAATGTGCTGGTGGGTCTTCTTGTAAATAGCCTACTTTGATGGTTTGCACTTAAGTAGGGGGGTTTAAATTATATTTTGTCATTTAATTACATTTGTAAAGATTAAATTGGAACAGAAATGTTTCTTTTCAACCCAAAATGATGTTGCATTTTCCTGAGTGGCTGCTGATGAGCCTGTTAGATATTGGTGTTTCCCAGGGGCTGTAACAGGGAGGGACGCCTGGTCCCCCTCTCTGGTGGGCAAGGAGCACCGAATGGGATGGACCCACAGTGCTGCCCCTTTGGGTAAAGCCTCTTGGTCTCTGCTCAGCTTTCTTGCTCCTTCAGCAGCAGTTAGTTTGTAATGCGGTAAAGAAGCAATTCAATTAGTCTGGGCAATGAATTTCAAGGTAAGTGTTGGGAGCGCCCTTGCTTGAAGTACCAATGTTTTCCTTTCTCTGCCCAGTCTTTGCGGCAGCTGCATGAGCGGTGCAAGTAATGAACCTTGGTTTCGTACGCGTTTTCTTCCTCATGGTTGGATTCATTGATATCAAAATAAGTGCAAACTTTGACTGAATGCCCCAACCGTGGAAAAAGCTTTGGAAAAACATTGTGTGGTGATCAAGGATGCCGGGAGGCTGGCTGGTGTCTGTCAGCAGCCTATTTTTATGCAACTTGAAGCATTCGAGAGCGCTGGCTCTGTCAGATTTGGCTGCGGTTGGCTAGCAGGTTTGAACGCGGTTGTGGGAGGCTGACAGGCAGCTGGTCAGCGGAACCGCTCCGCGTAGGAAAGCGGGCTGGAAGCGTAGGCGGAAAGAGCGAATTGAAGATAAATGCGTAAAAGCTTCAAGCGAAGAGGAATTTCCGGACTAGGTGTACCTTTAACATGACCCTGCTGGAAATGGCGAAGCCATTTGTTCTCTTGCATCTCGGAATTCTGAAAGGAGCAAGGAGGTTTGGGGAGAGTTTGGAGTATTTTGTATTTTTATATCCCTTAGGAATTGGTTAGTTCTAGAAGAGTGCGAATAAACACATCCGTTAACGTGGTGACAAACACGACATGGCACACAGGATGGGCGAGTGTGCTGCTTAAATTAGAACTGCTCATTAACCATGGCCAGTGGATGCAATTTAAATGTGTCAGTTCTTGTTTTCGCCGAGTACCATAGTGCGGTTACCAGCATGTTGTTTAAATGGCACACAGGATATTAAAAAATGATCTGTTTCTCCACTGTAGATAAAATCTTCCCAAAATCACATTACCTTCTCCGTGTTAGTCATTTTCAGGAGTGTGCTTAAGCAAAAGCAGTAATGAAAAGTGTGCGTGTGTACTTCAATGCTAAGAAGTGTGAGGAGTGAGATATGTATTTCCTCTCGCACGCAGAAGCTGTGCCGAAGCGCTGCCGCGTGCCGGACCTGTCGCTCGCCCAGCCAGCCGTACACTTGACGAGGCTGTGCTGATGTTCTCCAGATTTGATGTTTGCCATCAAAACGGGGCACAAAACCAGCGTACGTGAATGAAGCAACAAATAACAAGTGGCAAGTTGATAACTGTTAACTCAGTTATATAATTAATACAACTGGCTAAATGCACTGGTGGTGATCTCCTTTGTGTAGAGGTTTGCCTGAAGCCTCCAGGCTCTCCGTGAGGTCTTGCAGAGAACAGCCTTGGAGAAAGGACATTGTCAGAAATTAACAGTGACTTCTAAGCAGAATAGGTGATTAATGAGAACTTACTGCTCTTGATGGACAGATTAGGCATCTCAGGTGTTTCTGTAAGGGATGCTATGCTTTCTTTTCTGCTAAATGATTCAGCTGCTCCAACTTCTCTGTGAACAAGTGGAAGTAAAGAGGGGAAAGAAAAGGGAAGAAGTGGCCCCTCTCAGCATGATTTATTTTCTGACTCCTTTATAAGAAAGTTTTCCATGTTGGAAAATGTTAAAAGCATCCTTATATTCAATATCACATTTCGATACATTTCATGCCTCATTTGCCATGGGAGTCAAGGGCAGCTTCACATTTTTCATGGCACAAGGCCCAAATTGGTCTATTTATTTATTTTTAATCACTGTTTTTTTTTCTTTACCTATATCAATTCGGAATAAATCTTGGCAACCATAGCAACCTATTCCACTGTGGTCTCAGCTCTTGAGACTGTGGGAACGTTTTGGCTTGGCTCATTCCCCATGGCACGCTATGCTGTAACCATCTCTAAAGGACTGTGGTTAGTAGGGAATGGGCAAGAACCAGTTTCACGCTGAGCGTTAGCCCTGTCCATCATTGGCAGTGTCACTTTTAAACAAGAGACTATTTTGTTTAACAGCTCGCATGATATAATGAAGGGGATTAAGTGGAATTTGCTGCCACAGTTAAGTGGAAGATGCACGTAACTCCAGTTAATTAGAAGGGGATCAGCATTTGTCTTTGCCGTGATCCGTGTGGCAGTTTTTGGTTATTGCTGCCCGCGCTGGGGCGCAGCAGCTGGACCCTATTGCTTTGTGCATCCAGTCGCCGGCAGCGGCTCCGCTCCTGAGAACGGGCAGGGAGGGCAGCTTGGGAGATGCTCGTGGCAGCGGTGCGTCTTCGTAAGCAGAACGTGAGCTGGATTCAGCTGCCTGCCCTTGGGTGCGTCGTCCTCTGTTCCTGCATTAAGCCTTGGAGCTTCTCTGGGATTTCTTTAACAACTGGCCTCCGGGTTGAGTGTTGGAACATCTGTGTTGACTTTTCAGGGGAGCTCAGCTCTCTTGCCCTGGATCTATTCCACTTGCTTTCACTAAGGCATCTAGTCTCCTCAAGTCAATGTAGAGGAATTGATATAGAGGAATCGATATCAAGAGTCTGCGTTCCCTCTGGAGGTGCTATCTCAGCTGTGAGTCATCCTGATGGGGTCACAGTGTCTGACTGCCTCTTGACAAAATGTTTTTTTTTTTTTTTTTTGCGCCTACGATCAAGGTGACTTCAGATCACTCAATCTCACAAATACACTGAGCCATCTGCAAAAGAAGAAGAAAAGAAAAAATCGAGCTCAAGATGCTCTGCCTAGGAACGAGACGCACGTTTTTGAATAGTGAGATTAATTAGAAACTATAATATGTCCCCTAAGGCTTGTGGTCAATTGTCCATGAATGGCAACTTTGCAGGGTGATTGCATGCCTTTTCTGCAAGGCGTGCTCCAGTGGAAGCTGGAATGGTTTCAAGAGGCCCCCGGCCTGCTTTTTTTGGGAAGGTGGCCTGGCCGATTGCCAGAATCCGTGCTGATCTTTAAGTGGGAGCTGGTTTAGCGAGAGTTCAGCATGAGCATGTTCTTCTGTAAGCTCTTTTGAACGGCTCCAGCTCTGCTGCCAAAGCTGAGTTCTTGCAAAAACGGACAGGAGATCTCGAGGAGTTTGATGCAATGAGAAATTTTGCACCTACCCTGCTGCTGTCGTTACCCTTCCAGGTACGAGGGGAACACAGGGATGGTCAGCACCTAGATGTGAAATCCTCTCACGTTTCAGTGATAATACCTCCTCATGGACAGAGATGTAGTTGCCTTTAGAGAGACCTGGGCACCAAGAGATGGCACCCTGTGTGAGCAAGTTGGCACCCTCAGTCCATTGGCAAAAGTGTGTGAAAGATGAGGGCTCAGCTGGTGGGAACAACCATGCTGTCAGGCTTCAATATCCTCCCCAGAGGAGCTTCCATCTGCTGGAGAGCTGCTAAAAGTTGGGGTCAGTAAAACATCGATGCCCTTGTTTATAAATGAAAGCATCAGTAGGAATCAGGGACCTTATTAGTTCAGGAGCTTGTAGAAATCCCAGCAAGTGCTTATTTGCCTCTTTAAATGTTAGTTACCCTTAGAAAATCTGGCCCAACATACTTGAATCATGCCTGAAAATGGAACTTGCATTTCTACGTTGCCGGGTTGCCTGAAAACATAACTTAGGCCTTGGGTTTTTCTGACAACCGTATCAATTAAAAACCTTTCTGTATCCTGGCGTCAGCAGATCCTTATGTGCGGCAGGAGTGCAGGATTTTACCCAGGCTGGCTTTTATGGTTCCCATGCTCTGCGAATGAAACTAAATTTAGTGAGGGAACCTGCCTTTGTTCCCCTCCTTCCCATACAGCAAACTAATTGAAAACAACATGAATGTTAATGATGCATTTCGCATTTGGAAGTTAGATGGGTGATTAATACATTGTACATAGTATATTAACACGTTCTCAGGGGCATAATGAAGACAAAATATACTGTGTGAGATGAGGTTGTTTGTTTCGCGGTGTGTTTCCTGGGTTGCGCCGTCCCTTTTTGTGTCGAAATGCAAGCTTTCCAATCCAGGGAGCTTTGTTTCAAGGCATAATTTTAAATCAATCAATAAACTTTTATGTCTTATTCCCCTTTTCCTTCCCCTTTGGGTTGTAACGTAATGTACAAAATGAATGGAGAGGTGAGGAAGGTAGAGAGAAGAAAAAGCGAAGGTGATGTGACAGGTTCCTGAGCTTGCAGCCGCCTCCTTTAATGTTAGTTGGAAATGATCAGTTATTGGGCAGAAGGCTAATAAAAGGCAACCTGTTAGAGCCGAGGGAATGCTTTTTGTCCTGCTCCGCTCCTTGACCGATGGCTGTCTGCAATATCCCCGTAACGCTTTTTTAATGACGGTGATAAATTGCTCTTGTGAAGTCTCTGGCACGGCTGGGGGCTGAGGATTTGATTAATCTGCGCGGCACTCGGATGCGCCGCGTGCATCCACGTGACAAGCGGAGACGGGTCC
>JAWLRI010000100.1:1130232-1189730 GCA_034781795.1 Crypturellus tataupa | reverse complement strand
CCTGGAGATGCCGCGTGGCGGCCGGGGCCTCAGCACATGCCGCCCTCGCGATGTCTTTGGGCACGTTTCCTTCCAGCACAAGCTGCAGCTCAGGAGCTGCTGCGAGCAAGGGAGTTTGGCCCCTGGCATCCCGCTCGGATGCTCCTGGCTCTCTGCCCGTGACATCTCAAAGCCTCTTGGCTTCCAGGAGGGCTGTAACGGGGACAGGGCTGTCTTGGCAGCCACGGTCATGGGCCAGCGAGGCTGCCTTGGGGACAGCAGGCACTGGTGGCACTGTGGCTGGTGCTTAGTGCCCGACTACGACCCAGCTTGCAGCCTTGGGGAAGATTTTGGCCAGGCTGGTGGCGAGCAGCGATATGCAGCTCATGCTGCAGTATGGAAGGTGTCAGCTTCCATGGTTTGGTTACCATTCCTTGAATCGGCATGTAACATTTGGCCAGGAAAGTGTGGCTCTTGGAGGCCTGCTCTTGTAATGCAAGATCTGCTTTCTTTTTTTTCACATTGGAGCAAGTATGAAATGTTTGTTTGTGGAAAAAACTTGCATGTAACTTAGGTGCAATGGTCAGAAAGCAGAAGGGAAACTGATTTCTAGTGTGGCTGTTCAGCAGCATTTGTTTACTCATTTCAGCTCAGGTTCTCTGTGATACAAATGATTTCTTTTGTAATAACGTACGTGTCTTGTTCGGTGCACGAGCAAGGAAGTGTAGCATCTGTTGGACTTGTAAATCTGCAGAGTCAGTAAAATTGCTGTATCCTGAGTCTCTTAAGCTCTTGAGGCTCAAAGACAGGATGAGTTTGTGTGCAAGGGCTTAAGTATCAGTCATCACAAGAGAAGTCAGTGGCTCCACAACCACCTGACGGATCAAAATCTTAGTGTGAGCTGAGAGCTGGAGCTGTCCCCGAGATCTCCTGCTCTTTTCCAGCAGGCCCCTGGAGCAGAGCATCCCTGCAGCTGCTGCCGAAGAGCACAAGTAGACAGTGTCGAGTGCTGCCTCGGGTCTCGCTGCCGCCCAAGGACCACTCGTGGTGATGAGCAACTGCGTGTCGGTGTCACCGCGACTCCTCGCGCTAACGAGCTCTGGGAAGCGATGGTGTAGCGAGATCCGGCACTTGTGCTGGAGCACTGTTGTCGTAGGTGGAAGCATGTGGTTGTGAGTGGTTATGCAACCCGCTCCAGGAGGGAGAATCACAGAAGTTATAACACATCTATAATTAAGCACGACGAATGGCTATAAAACAACAAACACTTTTAAGAGCCATTCTTAGGCACATCTGAATTATTTTTCTTTTTTTTTATGATTATTTTTTGATGAATGAAATCTAAAATCCAAGAGTGGGTAAAATGTTCCAATGACAATGGCTGAGATTCTCCAGGCTGCAGGCTGCCTCTTATTAATAGCATTTGGCACTGCTATTTGCAGTGGTTTGGCTCCAAAGAACCCCAATTCTGTGCTGTTTTTAAAGAGGGGCAGGGGGAGGAATCGACCCATAGTAATTATCACTTGGCACATTCTGTATTTATCGACTTTTTGAAGAATGATGAATGAAAAAGTGCTTTATTAATTAAAACATGTAAAATGCCTATATATATATATATATTTATCAGAACTAGACAAATTTATCCTGTCCTGGCAACTCCCATCTCGCACTTTCTCCCTCTAGGCCATGCATTTGTGTGCAATCAGTTCCATCTCTCTCTGTTTTCTCTGGGATGGTAATAGACTCATAGGAAGCCCCTTGTGCTTCTTGATGACTTGCTCTACCTGGTTTGCTTGTCTCTATCTCCTCACTTCAGCATTATCCTGTGGCTGCATGTATGATCTTAACCTCACGTGGCTTGGTTGTTTCCTAGGACGGCTCGCTGCTTTGGATCTAATTACTTTTTCCATACTAATGCAGCCAAAGCGATACCACTATGGATTGTAATAGCCCCATATGGGAAGATCTCTGTTCTGTGCTTCCGGGGAAAACCGTAACATCTTTCAGGATTGTGTAATAGAATAATTTTATCCTTCTCCTGTAATTTCCAAAACTAGCTATGGTAGGAGGCAGGATTTACTGCTCCCCTTCTTCAGCAAGCAGGGCTGTTCCACTGACCTTCTGCTGCAGCAAACTTGCGAACCTGGACATAAATCTGTAGCTGCTGCCTCTCCCTTTGCGATCTTGGTGATCTCACCGCTGCCTTGTGTGCTCTCGTCTCTGTCGCTTGCCTGTCTGTCTCCAGGAGGGAATTTTTCCCATTTAAAGGGGGGATAAGCAGTGGAAATGGAGGCAGAGAGTTACTCTGAGGAGAGGGAGCAGGACGGTTGCAGAGCTAAAAATGAATTTCTGGGATCCCAATTCAACAGAGCAAGCGATCGCGACGAGTGTGTTATCTTTCACAGCCTCAGTATCCGGCACAAACATGCACCCACCCACACAGCCGTAATCTCAGTTACTGTGTCAGACAGTGCTGATGGGTGAACCCTGGAAACTCGGTAAGGCAATTTTGGAGGAATTGCCAACATTTCCCTGGTAGTGTAAGAACGCCCGCCCCTCGGTCTAGGTAGCTAAGATGGGAATCCTTGGAGAAGCATCTATTACTTCGAGATGCTGATTTCCATGGAAATTAATTCCTCTTAGATTATTTAGCTAGGGTTTTGTCACTTCCTGTCTGGTACAAAGCTTAAAACGGGAATGAAACCATTACATTTATTTTTCCCATAGGCATACAGAAACCTGAGCCCTGTTTTGATGAGGGATCTAGTGCGGGAAAGGTGAGATTAGATGTGATTTGTTTCTGGCACAAAGCGAGCCATCCTTAGCGGCAGGAACATGAGGTATGGCTGTGCCCTTGGTGCGTGCAAAACACCTCAGGTCTTCCTGGGCTTCTAAAGGGACGAAATGCAGAGATATCTGAACCCAAAACGTTTGTCAGCTGTTTTTCACAATGTTGTCCATGCTTTTAGGGTAGGAGGCATGTTTCAGGGCTTGTGGTCTTAACCAGTGACCTCAGTTCAATGTTTGTCGACCGTAGGCTCCTCGTGTGGTTCTAGTTACATCACTTCATCTCGCTGAGTCTTGCCTTCCTCTGTGTGACATGAAGATCACAGTCCTGAGGGGCTATGAGGGGGCGAGCGTGCAAATTGGGGCTGCAGAAGGGCCTTGCGTTTGTTGCCTTTCTGCCTCTTGCCGGTGGGAAGTACCTGGTTTATTTGGACTTGACTGCTTGGATGTATCTGCGGAGACTCCCCTGGAAACACCAGCAAACCTGCTGTGTGGTAGCAAGGACCGTGGAGTAGCAAGGACCACGCACATCCGTGCCCGTAGCTCTGCCGAGCGTTGCACTCTAGCCACACGTGACAGAAATGAATTGTAGGTACAGCGGATGACTAAACAGGTTAGTTACCACATCATGAATTATCTTCATCCCGGCACCGTTCTGGACGCTGCGTGGAGGCAGAACAGTGACCTGACGCTACCAGCCTGTGTCGTGTGTCCCGAGCCATCATCAGGAGAATTATTAGAGTCACTGGGACTGGTAAATCACTTGGGGACTGCTGCTCTTCGGTGCGAGGCAGAGAGCGGCTGCACCAGAAGTTCACGTCACACCACCCAGTCTGTATTTGCAGTGAACTGCTGGCACTTGCAGCTGAGGAGTTGGTTTTCATGTGTCCTCCCTGCTGTGGGGGGAATAGGGATGGCTGATCTGCGGGATAAAAAGCTCTGAAATCCAAGGAAGATGAGAATGTTGTTAAAACTTAGTATCTTGTCATTTTGCTAAATGTCAGTCTTCTCTATAAGTGCTGGCTAGAAGCTGAAGGCGCCGAATGTTAAAGGCAGCGTCTTCCAGTTATAGCAGTGCTTAGGGAGGCCTGGGCTCTATTTCTGGTTCTCCTTCTAACCTCACTTGGCTCTGAGGACCAGGGCTTCTTGGTTTGGGTGACAGTAGCTTGGCATTTGAAGATGAGGATTTAATCTGAAACCTCAGAGAACTGTTTTATTTAAAATAAATGACGAAGTCCAATTAGGCAGGAGATGGGGGTGTAGGTTGAATGCAGTGAGGTTTGAAGAAGGGATAGATATTCCAATGCAACTAGAAAAACACTGCTCCAGCCTTGCAGTTCAGGGCTATTCCTCGTTGGAGTTAATGATGATGCATGAGTCTTCCAGAAATCTCTTCCTCCTGAGACCTCCAAGCACATCACTGAAGAGGTCTGTAACATTATTCTCACTAAGAGCAGGTGGTAAAATTAGGGCATTAGGAGAGAAAGTAGCTTAGCCATGCAGCAGAACTGGGGATAAAACTTGGGTGTCCGTGAACTTACTCTCGTGCTTTACCTTGTAGAACACATTGCCCTTTCCAGCTCAGAGTTCGCTGGTGTTTTGATCTTCAAGTGGAGCTCAGCAAGTTCATGCTCCTTGTTCTGGCACGCTGGCTTTCTTGCCTGCCAGTGTTGGTGAGACCCTATAAAGAGTGTCTAACCCCATCTCCAGCATCTGCTGTGTGCTTACAGCGATAAAATCAAACATGAGTTGATGATCAGTTTCTCCCTTCTGCTGAGCAGCTGCTGTAAATACCACATGGCAGTGCTTTAACTCTCATAAAGCGCTCGCCAAGCTTGGGCAGAGCTTCACCAAGGAGGCTGCAGCATCAGAGGCCCAAACCGGTGTCCCCGCTGCCAACTCCACTAGCGCTTGCCACCGCCTCAGCAGACTCGTCTCCAGCAGCAGTGCCTCCTCATCTGCTGTTGTCCTCCTCTTCCTCCTGATTCCTGAGGGCAGTTTGGAGGTGCTGTCTCTGCTCCCGCAGCCCCTTCCTCATCCAGGAAGGGCTGCACCGCTGGTCTGAGCTGCAGCGTGGCCAGCACGGGCTCCGTCTCTGCACCGTGGTGCTTGGCAGCGGAGAGCGCGTGGTCCGGAGATGCTAGCGCGAAGCACACAGATGGCCCGAACAGTTTGGGGAGCAGACTCTTCTCATTTGTGTAAAGGCAAATAGGCTTTGGAACGACTAACTGCTACAGCAATAAGGATGTGGGAATTCTTTTTCTTTTTTTTTTCCTGATTTGTTCTTAGTCTTGGCTGCATCACTTGCAGCTAGAGGCTGTGGTGCATGTGAGGATGCCCTGTGTGGTTGCACTGGCCTCTTAACTTGTCAAAATACAAAACCGTGGCTGCTTGGCTAGAAATGCCCACGGGCTGGCTTGTTTTAGGGTACTTCAGCCTGGCTGTAGGAGGGAGTCGTGTTGGGAAGGATCCAGAGCTTGGGTTTCTTGGGAATGCTGAGGCTTCCTGCGCCAATCGTGGGCTCTGAGGGAGCTCCCCGTGTGATGGGGGAAGTTGTGGTGCTGGCGGTCGCTGCTGCAGCTACGTGGCCGTGATGATGTTGCAGCGTCCAGGATTCCAGTGAGGCTAAAATCAAATTAAAGTTTCCCAGCATGATAATTTTAGGAGGGAAAGAAAAATTGATGAGGGAAAAGCAGGGGGGAAAAACCCTCCACAACAACAACAAAAAGAAAGCCCCCCACAGAGTTCATCTGGTGGATGGAGTTACATTAAGCAAATGGAAATTAAACGCTTTTCATAGAGCGATCTTCAGTATAATTTGATGGAAGACTTTAATTATTTCAAAGTGCCTGTGAATAGAAGCTTTAGAAGATTTTTTTGAAGGGGAGAGGCTCTCATCAAAATACATATCTTTGTCTCCACAAGCCTTTGGAGTTGCTGTTGGGCTGGAAGGTTGTCAGGAGGAAGAAGGAGGCTGAACGTGCTGGGTGGGGAGGAGAAAGGTGATGAAGAAAGCGCTGAGACTTCAGTGCTGCCTTTATCAGCCTTGGCAGCACCGGCAAGGCACGTGGGACGGACACCTGCTAGGCTGGTGTGGATGTCTCAGTTTTGGGTAATAGGGTTGGAAATAGCATCCTCTCCTTTGCACCCTGGGGAGATGGTCTGGTGCAGCTGTAAAGCTGGAGTTGTCACCTGCCCAATTGCCACCAGGACAGCGCAGGAATTGATGGGTCTTCGCCCAGTCGCCGGGTGGACATAAATTCAAATACCTGGAGACAGGCTGCTCTTTGCTGTGGACTTTGATGCTTTCCCTTCACCTCCATCCGGCTCTCCTTGAAGGAAGGAGGTGTCCCGGAGCTGCCTTGTGCTCTCTGCGCCGTCCCACTCCTGGCTTCGCCGTGTTGGGGCTGCGGGAAGTCTTGCACATTGCGGGGTGCTGGGGTGAGTTTGCACCGCTCACGGGCTCATTGCCGTGAGCACGTCAGGGTAAACGTCTGCACTACCATCTACAGAAACTAACTCTGTTGGGCTGTTGTGAGGAGCCTGGAGTGATTGCAGAGTGCGCAGTGTCCTTGCGAGGCGAAAGCAAGATTGATCTGAAGGGACCCGGCGTCTGCTCAGCCCCTGATGAGCAGCTCTGGAACTGCTGTCAGGCCAGGTCCGGCAGGACGGTAAATCTGCGGCCACACAGGGGCCACAGTTAATCCAGCACTTCATTAATAGCCAATTACGCACTGTTTACTCGAGGAATAGGTATATATTTTTTTCATGGGTATGTCCAACACTTTCTGCACTGGTTGTTCCGAGCTGTATTTCCTCCTAAGTGCCTGGTGAAGGAAAAGGAGATGGCTGAAACGTGGGTGTAAAATAACCTTCCTGGCTCAAGAGCCCGTGTGGTGGAGTGGCTTGGGTGGCATCATTGAACGACTGCAAGCGGCTTCCAAAGTGACATGTCTTGGTGGCAGGAGCTGTTTCTACAATGGGAAGCGACTGCGGGGATGGCAGTTGCTTCTACCTTTAATCTAAGGGTCTATTTGCACGTGCCAGGCTGCACATTTTGATTATAACGGTGTGTGCGTTCCGGGGTCATCATTTCACTCCGCTCCTGTGAGCGAAGGACGTGAGCTCAGTAAACTGTAATGGGAGATTCTTCCTTTATTGGGGACATAGTTGCAATTGCCGCAGGAAGGGGCAGTAATGCCAGACCAGCCCATTCTCTTCCTTCCCTCTGGGACATGGATGTTTCATCTTAGTAACACTATAGCCCTGCACCCCTAATTGGCTGCACTTTAGTGTTTAGCTTTAATCAAACATATAAGTTTTTTTAAATCTTTTTGTGTGTGTGCCACTTAGGCCACAAGCAAGATTAAAAGCCTCTGTCATGCAAATTAATTCCTTTTAAATAGAACATCAGTTACGAGTTTGGACTTTGGCTCTGCTCCCTTCTGCAATCTTTTTTCCCTACTATACTCCAGCATTTCAGCAACTTGCTCATTTGTATGTGGTTGCCGTGTTCGGTGTTCCCGTTGCATGTGCATCCATCTGCTCGCTCCAGAGTTTTCCTTGCACAGCCTTTAGTCTCGCAGCTTTCCTTGCTCTCGGGCTCCGCGCTCTCTCCCACGCTCGCTGTACTCTCACGCCCGTCGCACCTGAGCTTTCTTGTGCTTATTCTTAACCCAGCATATTTCCTCTCTCCCGCCTCCTTTCCAGCGCACGTGCTTGCTGTCTGCCAAATGCATTCCCCCAAAGTCTCTCTCCGTTACAATATCCACATCGAACCAGCCTCGCAGGCGTCCTCCTGAGCAGCGCGCGGGTGACCCCTCGACCACCGCGAAGTACAGGCAGTTAGAGCTCGTCTGCATCAAAAACATCCTCTGGGCAGTTGCTGGCAGATTCATCTATTTCACTTAGAGTTTTGGCAGCTGTAAAAAGAAACAAAACTGGCTTTTTGGCCATAAACCATGTCTTGCAGGTTGATTTGGGAGAAACTTCTTTGTTTTCTTCCCCCCACCTTGCTCCCCTTGAACCTGCCAGAGCTTTAAGTGAAATAAATAGATTAATCTCTCTGAAGCCCAGAGATCAGTTTGATGCATTTAAGAGTTTTTTTTTTCCCCTCTAGACTCCTGGTTTGCTCACAGATACAATTCATATTTTAAGACTTTCTTCACGTGTAAAGAAACTCAGGGTTGGCAGTAATTCTTTGCTAACAGCAAACAGTGGTTAGTGGTGGTTGGATTCTTTTAAGGGAACTGAAAATTTCCCATCAAAGCATTTTTGATAAAAATGAAAAATTTTGGAAAAATATCTTCTGTGAAAAAGTATGAAGATCTTCAAAGAAAAAGGTGGTATTTTGCAAGACAGCCTGTCTTCAAGGAGGTTCATTTTCAATTGCTGCGAGCCAAGCAGCTGAAAGTAGGTTTCCAAAAGTGTGTGTGTACTTAGAAAAACAGAGCTGTTTGGCAGAACTGGAAAAATAACCAGTTTTAAGGAGGAGGGAAAATGTTTTCTTGAGCAGCTACACTTTCTGTTGTGAAAGGATATGTACCGAGCATAAGATGTTCTTGCGGAAAGGGCTTCTTGAAGCAGTTCATTCTGAACAGAGCCCTTGGCACATTAAAGCTGAGGTCCTGCTATTTTTTTATTGTTATTATTGGTATTTTATGTTTGATATGGTGATAGATAGCCAAGTGAGCTTGAAGATACACAGGTCGGGTGTCATCCAGGTGCTTGGGTGGTGCAGGAGATGGCACCGGGGCTGCTCTTGCACTTGCTCTAACCCTTCAGTCACGCTTTACTCTTGGCTGCTCTTGCTCCTGTGTGCACAAACCCAAGAGAAAGCGGAATTTGGGCTGAGTTTTATGTTCTGTTATCTACTTTCTAGGAATGGCCTGTGTGCTTTCTTCTACCTGGGGCTGTATTTACCCTGCAGCGACAGGATCTTCTTGCCTCGCTTTGCTCGTGTTTGCCGAGGGATAGCAGGGTGCACAGGGATGTTTTCTGCAGAGCAGCTGATGCCTGCGGTTTCCAATCCTCGCTTGTCCCTGGTTAAACACGTTTGTGTATCTGTTCTGTCAGGTTTGTTCTGTACGGGGACAAAGCTGAGATTTCAAAGCATTTGTGTTTGTTTACTTTTTAATGTGAAACAGAGCTGCTGGTTTCAGGGCTTTCTCCTTTTTTTCTGGTACAGCTCTTCATGAAGGTAAGAAACTGAGGCTTTGACGTCTTATTTATTCAGGATCCCACAAGTCTCTTTGCTGGGAGAGAACTGGAGAGCAATTGAGATCCAGCTCATCTGGGCATTTCCTCCAAGGAGAGCAGCTCTTTCTAAACACTCGTGTGCACTTAGGTGCCCTCTCCCCTGCACGGGTGGGTGAGTGCAAGGATAAATGCGAGTTATGCCTTGGGAAGCAGCTAGGGTTGGTCTGCCAAGCAAGTGTGAAGTTATATTGGATAGGGAAGCCCTGCTGCCTCATGCTGCATGAGCAGCAGGTGGCTTTTGTGTCATTTTTCTTGCGTTGACTGAGAAAATGATGGAATAAAACCTGGGCAGAACTTTATCCATGATAAACAGCTGTCAGCTTTGTAATTACTGTTATGAGCATGCTTAAAATGGTTAGAAACTTGCAGCGCTTTAAATCCACGGATCATGCTGGAGTTGTGCACTGCAGGCGATGGTGTTGTACTCCTAGGTGTTCCCTCTCAGCAGCCCGGTGGCTTTTTCCAACCTCCCAGTCTATTGCTGCAGTGTTTGGATGCTTTCTCGATCCATTTTTGGATGGGTTCGTATTGCTTTTATCCCTAAGCAATGATAGGAAAAGTTGATCAGCTTTGCTAATGCCAGGAAGGATCGAGAAGGGCGAGACGAGAGGCAGAACGTGGTATTGTGGGGGAGAGAAAATAATCCAGGGGAATGGGAAATGTCAGGAATACATTTGTCCTTCTGCTTCGCTGCCTCCAGAACTCTCTTCTCCTTGAAGTTTCTTGCTGCTTTTTCTGGAAGTCATGAAAGGAGAATTAAAAAAAAAAACTAAAAAAGAGAGATAACACAGCAAGGAGAAAGAAAAAAAACCATTTTGTGGATCAGCTGAGCAGGTATTTATCTCTAATATCAGCTTCCCTTGAATATCAGCGGCTCCAGCCCTAGCTGAATGACACCTGCCCGCGCGGCGTCTCCGTGCTGGTGTGATGGGAAGGCAGAGGGGTCCTTTCATCCCCTGACACCTGGGCAAGCAAGATATCATTGGCCTGTCTCTCACCTCGAATGAATTGGTTCCTCGGAAGCCGGAGTGCAAATCCTGCGAGGACAAAGCGGGGAGAGGGAAGGCCTGGTGCCTGAAAGCTAAGCAGCTCTTTAGCGCCAAAGAAAGCTGAAAGGAGACGTAGTTTTTAAAGGAAAATAGAAATTGCTAGACTGGAACAGAACTGTGCTTCATATTGTTAAATATCCTTTTTTTTTTTTTTTTTTTTTTCCTACTAGCTGCTTCAAGAAGCAGTACGAGGAGGTTTGCCCCAAGGGATGATTCTGCCAGCCCTCAAATGCTGGGAGTTAGCCAGTGCCCTGCAGCGTGAAGGGTTTACATGTCATCCGAAGTCTTTTTTTCCCCCCTTTTCAGGCTTATTATTGTAATTCTAGCTATTCATTCCCTTTATAAATGCCTGAGCCTTCTCTCAATCTTACTGAGGTTTTGACTGCAACAATACCTTGTGGTAATGATTTACCCATGCTAATTACGCATTTTGCAGAGGAAAACGTATTGTTGGTAGCTTTAAATGGAGTGGTTTTTCAGTTTAATTGAACTCGCATCTCTGTATCCCTGGGGCAGGCTTGCAATGCGGTTCCTCCCCCTGAAACACTCGAGCATTTTCTCAGAACCAGCACAGTCACCTGTTGAAATGTTTTTTTTCAGGTTCTTTCCCTCTTGTCAGCTCCATTTAGCTTTGAGGTTCTGTGCGGATGAAGTTTTGCAAAGGGAAATGGCTCTCTTTGCCTGTCTGAAGAATGAAAAAGGCGCCGTTAAGTTGTTTGTTGATATTCCCTGACAGTTTTTCTGAATTCCTCGCTGTTCTGCAGCTGTTAAATTTGTTGCCTCAGCTGTGAGGATTACTCTAGCTTTGCTTGAGCTGCATTTTCTCACCATTCATCAGGCTTCTGGTGATGCACGGAAAGATCCATCAACACCAAAGCCTCCTCCAAACTGGCATTTGGTAAAAGGCTGCCTCTCCTGATTGCCTGGGGAAAACTCAAGTTGCCGACAATTCCAAAGAGCATTTCTGCAGGGAACAGCTGGTAAACTGAGCTCTCGCAAGGTGGGTTTAATCTTTGGACCTGTGAGCAGAAGCAGTCCTACACCTGGTTTCCCTGGGCATCCTTGGCAGCCTGGGGAGAAAATGAGAGAGACGGCTGGTGTGCAGGGATGTCTCCAGTGTCGACGTGGCAGCTGCAGCAATGGCTTATTCTCTGGTTTAATATTTTGCTCTACCTTTTGGCTTTTCCTGTGTTGGGAAAGAATTTTCCCGTAAAGACCTCAGAATATTAGGAAGATGTGGCAATGGCAGAGAATGGTCCTGTCTCACACAGTCATTAAAAATGCACAAGTCATTTCAGAAGCAAGTTACTTCCTCTGAGGAGCAAGTATTCTGTAATTCTGACTAGTATTTAGACATTTTTATCTTCAGAGAAAACTCAAAACTTGATTTTAGTCTTGATTTATTTTATTCTCCTGGATTTTCAGAACTAAACAACAAAAAAGGGCATAAATAGGTGGAAAAATGCATCCTCCTATGCAGAAAGAAGCCCAATGTCCAGCCTGTCATGCCCTAGCTGGTACTTGCATCACTCTGTGTACGACCCTGAGACACCTGTGAAATGTTTTTGCCAGCTCCTCACACTTCTGGGTGGCAGCAGGTACGCACTGCTTTACAAGCAGCTGTCTGCCTGAGAGGATTGCTCACTGTCTTAGCAAGTCTCCAATATAATAAAAAGAAATCATTAATGCAGGAGGTGTAAACCTGCCAGCTGACAAGAGCCCTCATGCTCTCGGTGGAAACTTGAGTCAGGGAAGTTTGTTTGATTTATTTCCAGCAAGCTGTGGCAAGGGTGAATCAAGACAAGTCTTTTCACAGGAACACAGATTAATGCAGCAAGTTGCTAAATATCCTTTCCTTTTAATTTATTTTTTCTTGATTTCTGAGGCTTTTGTCTTTGTGCTGCTTAACAGAAGAACGTTTTCTTCCTTTCCTCCACTTACTGTATCTGTCTGCGTTGGGGTGGTGCTGGAATTGATTAGTGGAGCTTGGTAGAAAACATTTTACGGCCAATCCCGAGGTGCGTTCCTGTTGCTGACAGCTGTTGCTTGGGTTCATGCTCAAGACTTAAAGCGCCGGGAAGCGGTCCCTAGCTGTGGGTAATGTGTTAGGTGAGCGTAGCATCCCTCTGTGCTTCATGTTCTAGGTAATTACAACCCTGCTGCTCGCATAGCAGAGCCCAGCAGGTGCCCTGTATTTATTATTTAGCTTTGCTATTAACTCTAGGCTGCTGATGCAAAGACAGCCTCTTCCCTGGGAGTCCTGTGCTTCGCCTCCATGCCAAACCAGGCTGCAAACAGAGCAGGTTTGTCCCACGGAGCTGGACACAGCGTCGTTCTGTCCCATTCTTGGTTCGGGGGGATGGCTGGAGCGTGCGGTAGCTGGGTTCTGCCGTGCCGGTGATCTTCTCGGGGTATAAAACAAGCCACTCCTGGAGCGGGTGGTGATTCCTAGGTGCTTCCTCAGAAAGACAGGGTTGATAGCTCCAGTATCCCTTCAAAGGCCATAGACATTCTCCTCTGCTGCACTGGTTGCATCCCCTCTCCTCTCACTGTTTTCTCCGTGTATTTCTTTCTCTCCTTCACTCTCGTTTTGCTTTAGAAATGCTGACAACCCTGAATGTTTGCCCTGTGTTTTTTTCTTCCTTTTTTTTTTACCTTGGGACTGAGTCATAGCACGGCATGCTGCTGTTTCCTGGCTCCTGCTGTGCCAGGGCACAGAGCAGCGGGGAGTGCTGGGGCTGCGCGTTGCGGAGGGCAGCGCGGGAGCATCCAAGGTCCCCGGCACTTTCCGGTGCGGATCCCTGCGCACGAGCTGCTCCGTTTGCAGGCAGGCAGCTGGCAGCCTGCAGCAGCGATGAGCAAGGGCCGGTTCTGTGCTGCGGATCAGCAAACGAGCTCGGAGCCTCCTCTCCTAGTCTGCCTTGGTCAGACAGGAGAGGGCAGTGGAGGAAGATTTCAGGCGCTTGGCTAGTGCTGGCAAGGATTAGCAACCACATCTGCAAGCTGGGGAGCTTGCCCTTTCCCCCTTCCCTCCTTTATTTATTTTATTTTTTATTTTTTTCTTTGCAAGCGTTGCATGCGAGGGAGCAATGCTAGGGGTGACACCTAAGGAAGGACACTAAAAAGGAGTCCTGGGGGAGGCTCAGCACCCGGGATCTGTAGGAGATTCTCCTTCCAGCCCTGGCTCTGTTGGGAAGTGGTTTGGGAGGGTGCAAGTGTGGGAGAGTGATTTTGGGGTTGAGTGCCAGTTTCACTGCTCTGGCTGAATACCGGTGTGAGTCAATTTGACTTCATCCTGCTGTTTTGTCAATAACTTGGAAAGTTTTGAAATAACTGCCTCAAAGTGCTCAAATGATATGTTGCTCCGCAGCCTATGTTGCTGCTAACACTTCGGAGTAACCAATTTGCCATGTGGATAACCTCTTAGGGCTCTTCCTCCATAGACATTGCTCAGGGACACCCACCAAAGGGAAGAAAACTGTCATTGTATTTCTTGGAGGTAGCTAGTGATTTCTGGGTGATTTGGGGCAGATTTTGCCTTGCGAAATGCCCAAGGACTCACCTCCTGGAATCAGGACACTGTGCAAGCTTCTGACTGATGTTCCTTGGCGTCCCTTGACTTTTCTTTCCTCAAACTGAGCAAATGGGGACTTGGAAATCAAGGCTGATGAGGTCAGTTTCCAGGTAGCACTGAGAGCTAGACAGGAATCGGTTGACAGAGTAGAGCTATGTGAAAGGCAGCTGGACCCATAGGCAATGTCGGGTGCCGGGTCTGTGTTTCGGCTGTATCCATGGCCAGGTCACTGCATCTCTGTTCCGTTCGCTGTCTGCAGAAAGGGGATAGCTCCTCTAGGGAATGCGGAGGTGAGATTGTGGAAGTCTGTGCGTGATCTAAAAATAGCTGAATTGAAAGATTGCAGGTTAAAAAAAAAAAATGCCTTTCTCGAAAAAAGCTCCTCTTAATTTCAAAGGCAGATTAAAGATTTGCCTGTGTCAGGACTTCAATATTTGGCCCATGAATTAGACAAATAGAATAGCGTGAGAACATTTGCCAGTGAAGAAAGGATAGATAAGGTAACAGATGAGATACTCCAAGTCAGCATTTAAGGACATTACTGCCTGTGGAGATAATTTTATCAATGTGAGGGACAACTATTTCTCCTATAATGTAATATCTCCTCTCTCTGTAACTGTTTACATGGTATTTGTTAACAACCTATTTTACTGCTTTGAAGAAGCCGCTGTGAGATCCCCATTGCCAGTTTCTATAATAAGGACAGGTTTGTGGATCCTTCTCCCACTGCCCCCCATTTTAATGGTGTTAAAAGCTAGAGCAGTGAGTGTGGGGGTTAGGCTGCCTGTAAGGGGAGAAAGAAATGGACCTACTCTTGGTTTTGTCCTGCATTGTCTTGTATGTGAAAGAGAAGAACGAGGGTCACTGTCACCGGGGCTGGAGCGATGCAGAGTTGCTCACTAGTTTGGTGGCCCAAGTCACTCACTTTCTCTGACTTCCATTCCTTAAATTATGGTTGGTTTTGACCTATCCTACAACTAGAACTCAGCATTATATTTCAAGATGTAGGATGCTTTAAATGAAAAAGAAAAGAGAGAAATTAAATAGATATGACTCAATATTGATTTCCACTTTTTTTTTTTTTTTTGTGGAAGAGCTAAAAATGCCGAGATGAAATATTTGGACTTTTCCTTGGGTTTCTTCCCATTTTTTTGTTAGAAGCTCTTTGCCCAGTTTGACTCCAATTCCTGAATAATTCATAGTCTGTAAATAGCTTCCTCCTCCTCCTTTGGTAAATAGACGCTTTGTCCCAAGCGCTTGGCAAGCTCCAAGCCGTGTCATTCTGCTGAGTCGCTGGTTGGGGCCGGGGTGCTCACGCTGCCGTGTCTTCCTCTCCGCAGAGTTATGTCATGCCCAGACCACCGAAGGGCTCCATGAGGATTTATAGAAGATGCCCCGTGTCTTGGCGCCTCTGGTGCTCCTTCTGCTGTGGCTAATGAAGAGCGCTGGCAGCCCCCATTCCCTGCGGATCGGTGAGTACGGAGCTTGCTGCGGACCGCGATTGCGTGGACGTGCTAGGGCAAGGACCAGCCTTGGGGCTGTTGGACACCTTGGGGTGATGGTGTGTCCCCTGCCCCGGTGCAATCAGTTCCCTCGCCGAGTTACATTTTGTCCCACCTGCGTTCGTTGAAATGTTCTCACCTTCATCTTGAGGCAGAAGTCAAGGGTTTGGTGGCTGCCTCAGACTGAGCTCTTCTCAAAGGAATGTGTTCGTATTCCAGGGATGTAAATGAAATGCGGTTTATGGTGACTGTATATATTTGCATTGATTTTACGGTGATAATGTCACTTGATGGGAATCTTTTTCGGTATAAATTTGAAGTGAAAGCTGCTGCTGGAGGAGGCACCGGAGAGTGAAACTAAGTCTCCCCCTATGCCCCATCCCCCTTGGTGCTCTGGTAAGCTCCACACAATAGGAAATGATTTTTCTGCCGCAAATTTATTTGTCCTCATGCTGATGAGCAAGGAGTGTTTGAGCCCCAGCTGAACATAGTTTAGGAGTGCCACAGAAACATTAGTGACTTCAAAATGCTCCATTTGTAAGAAATTTCTATGCATTCAGCCTCCTCTGGGCTTTATTAAAAAGATTTTAAGAAGAGACACCGTCATCCTTGCTTGCTGCCTGTGTGGATTAGGGACAAGAAATGCATCCAGATGCCTCATAATGAAACCTGCTTCATGGTAGCGACACCTTGCTCTGCTGTTTAGGAAGGAAACTGCTTTTCATGCCTGCTCTCTCTGGAGCTACTAGCTGCTTTTAACTGTTTGTTGCAGATAAGCTAATCTTCTCCTTCCCCCATCTGCAACTTTCAGAGGTGATGCTCAGAGTGAAATTACTTTTCCCCTTGCCTAGTAGATCGGTGCAGCTCAGAAATGCAGCCAGGGAGGGTCCCTGCTGGCAGCAGTATGGGGAGGGTGGCCGGGTATTTTATATCCCGACGTGTGTGATTCACGGGGAATGCTGCTCAGCTCCGCAGGCTGATGGACAGGTCCTCCACTGGAGCCAACCCACGGGGATGGAGGATACGTTTCCTACCTGCTCTCTGCTACTCTCTACAAGGAGACCTCGATGCTTCACAAGGGGTCTTAGGGTCTATGCATAATAGAAGTGAAGTAGTTCAGTAAATAGAAATAGGTGAAAGAAATGACTCTAGGGATTCGGGAGCTGCCAGATACCCCCCTAGACCTCCTCCTAAAGCACGAATTTCCTTAGGAAGGGAAAGCTCTGGTAGGTATGCTCATATATAAGTACTGTTGCTGTTGTACTTATGGTCAGGGAGCGAACTTCCATGCAAATGGAGTGTGTGGCAGGTAGGCAAAGAGCCCAGCAGGGATTTGGGGGGTTGATTTTGTTTCTTGAAGACGCAGTTTTATTTTAACACTATATTCAGCAAAAAAGTTAATAAAAATAAAGTACAAAATAAAAGAAGAAAAAAATATTACCAGCATCCCCGAAATCATTCCCAAATGCATACTTATGGCAAGGCAGAGAGATACAGTATCTAGCAACATAAATCAATGCGCTGCGTAGGGAAGGTAAACAGAGCAGCGTGAACATGTGAATATTCAAAGAAAATGCTAGCCAACGTTTAAAATAACTCTGAAAGCCAGCTGGTAATGGGCCGCTCAAGTGCACGGTTCAATGATTAATAATGTGAGGTGGATAGGGGTAAGGCTGTGCGCTGGCTCCTCGTCACTAGTCGGCAGAGAGGACGTCGTGTCGCGTGGGGCTGCAGGGAGACGGGGTGGCGCTGAGTCGGCAGGACGTGGCTCGGCTTTTAAACCAAGCGCCGAGCATCCCCGCCTCTACTCTTGTGGTTTGCGGTGGATCTCGGCCCCAGAGCTTCGCAGTGGAGCTCTAGGCAGCAGATTGCTTCGTCTTTGAGCGTGCAGCGACAGAAAGAGCAATGTTGTTTCGCTGGTCTGAATGGGATCCTCTGCGCGCTGCATTGCTGTGAGCTTTAGCAACATCATCTATGAGCAACGTATTGGCTATAGGGTGGCCTTGCCTGCGATTCTGGCATAAACATGAGCAGTTTGTATGCTATCATATACTTGAGGATGTTCCTGTACTATTCCTCTGCAGGGTACTCAGGAAAGGCAGCGGTCCAAAGTTTTTTCTCATCTTTGAACTCTCTATATTGCTTTCTAATCCTATTCTGGAGAAAATCCTTTAGTTCTCATTGTTCTGGAGATCTTTGTGGGGTGGAAATATTGTAGGTCACTCACTGACATTTACTGCATGTTTTATTCCAGATCACTTCCCTTTTTCTTTTTTTTCTTTTTTTGTTTTTTTTTTTTTTCTGTCAGCTCAGTGAGATACTTTCTCCTTAGATGCTTAAAACTTGATTATGTTGGGGGACTGACAAAATGGGCAGGAGTGGACATATTCTCTGGTGTTTCCAGGAGATACATAAGGAAGTGCCTAGAGACTTTCTGTAGCCATTGGAAAAGCCAATGCAAAATTATCCTGGGAACAAAAGCCGATAGCTGGTGCTTGCCCAGGATGGGTCGGTGTCTCCCCCCACATTCGGGTCTTGTGGAGCTTAAACTGCCTGTAAAAGTTTGGGTTTTTTTGTTTGTTCACTCATGCTCAATAAATTGTCAGGAAATTTACTCGAGTTATTTACCAAGTTATTTACTTGGTCTTATAGAGCCAGACGGTCAGAGCCCTAAATTGGTATTCTCTTGCTAGATTCATTGGATGTGCTAACAGCTCGTTTAAAATTCATATACAAGGCAGAGTTGTAGTTTATTCATGACGTTATCCTGAGTAGCAGTGGGCTCAATATTGCTGACATAAAACCTACCTGACAAACCCTTCTTGCAAGGCCATCTTACTAACAGTGCTAAATGGCATTGCAAGTGGCTGCTGTGGCTGAGGAGGAGAGAGTTGCAGAACTAGTTACACTTCAACGTGGATAAATTCATTGCCCGTGTATTTCGGGGTCTCAGTCCTGAGGTGCCCAAGGTAGATGCTTGCCCACATGGGCACCATAGTTGCCTTCAAGGCCACACAGCAGGTGTCTGTCTCTCGGATTATGGGAATATTCCCCAGGAATGTGACCCACCAGCAGCCTTGGTCCTTGGAGATGGGAAGTGCCACTAGATGACCACATTACCATTTTTTTATCTTCTTAATTTGTACCTTGCTGGGCTCCTTTGAGTACTTGCATGTAGAGTTTGACCTTTATTGATTTTGTATATATTTTTCTAAGAGGGTTCATATTTCATTCAGGTCTTTCCTAGGATCTGAAGAAAGAGAGAATCATGTGGGATGATGAGGAGGAGATGTATCAACATATCTGTTGATACTTGCCTTAATAAATATGTCTGATTGAAATGCTATAAATGTTGCATTTCCCCCAATATTAAAAAGACCCAGTTAAATTCATTTAGGTATAGTAAATTCATGGTTATTTATCATTTGCTACTGAAGACTGGTGAGAGGTAGAGAAAAAATACAATATCCACATAGTAACTATTTGCCCTTTTAATTTTATTTTCATTATTCTTCTAGGAGAATGATATTTTATTTATGCTTCTTTCATTATGTGCATAAATTCTCATTTAAAGAAAAAAAGCACCCGTAAATATGCTGTTCCCTTTCAGCAGTCCATTTTCTATCATTTTTTTTCTTCAGAAATCAGATGAAAGATGGTTTTCTGGAACACTTTCAGTGTTGGTGTCTATTTAAGCATTTATGGACTGGTTTTAGGAGAGCACCCAGTCCTGTTGGATGTCAGCATTCCCTACGAGGTCTCCTAAGTATTGCTGTCCTTCTTCATGTCCTGGAAGTATCCTTGTTTCTGTGCCTTGTCCTGCTTTTGTTTTAGACATCCAGTTTGATACATTGGTTGAAGACAGAGCAAGGGATGGGTGATTTCTTTCATATGGAGATGACTGTGTTGAGTTGAGCACGGCCAGAGCTCAAAAATGTCCAAGACACTTGTGTGTGTGGATCTGGTAAGAGAAGGATGGGCTTGGGGTGAAGGAGGATGGCCTGACACGAGTGATGCTGCCATCCTGCGGGTATCTCTAGACTGTGACTTTTTGCCAAGCAAAATGAATGTCTCATCTGCATCGAAAAAAATCTAGCACTGTAATAATATGAATAATAAATAATAAGCAGATTTATTTCCCAGATCGATGCTACAGAGCATGAAAACGAAAAAAAGGTTTAGCTTCAGTGAGACAGACAATCTGTGTGTCTTGCACGTCTGTGGCATGTTTCCTCTTCCCTCCTTCTCCAGCGGACTGTTATCTTTATTGATCTGTTCGTGTTCAGTAATATCTGAGACTTTATATCTGAGACGGGCTAATGCCATCGTACATCCCCAAAGGCCTCAAGCTTTGTTTTGACTCATCATATATATATATATGTGTGTATATCCATGTGTGTGTTTGTACATACACATGCAGACACACACATATATGTATATTAGCTGTCTATTTGTGTGTGCAGAGCATCTGGATTGGAAAGCCAACTGGTAGTTATGGGAAACAGCCAAGTGGCACGTGTTGCAAATCAGCACAGACCTCTGGTTTTATTTTATTTTTTTCATTTGCATGTTTAATGAAAGCTATTTGTGAAGCAGAATAGGTGAAAGTCCTGTGCAAGTCCTGCTGCAGCCGTGTAATGCTCCGTGCCGTGCTGCATTTGGCTGTTGTGCAGGTTGGGAATCTGCCTCTGTCTCGCTGGCGATGCTAATTCCTCAGGAAGTGGAAAAGAGGCTGACGGAGAGGAGCGCATCACTGCAAATGTCATCGGATCGCTTAAGAGTCGCAGTTCAGTGCGATCAGCAGGAGCAGCTGAGGAGGAACACAAGTGTGTGCAAACAGAGGTTTGCTTCTGCAGTCTGATTGCTGCTCCTGGATGTCAAGGGTTTCTAAGCCAAGGATCAAGCTCTGAGAGTCATGGAATCCCAGATGATTGTTTCATATCTAAATACTATTGTTAATCCTGGAGAGTGCTCCACGTATTTACTGGCTCAGACATTTTAATGCAGCCTTTTTCCTTTCTTAGAGTGAAAACTAGTCTTAGCAAGATCTATTCTGTCACATTTTTCATTTTTTTCCACATATATATATGTGTGTGTATGGAAAGATCAATTACATGAATGAAAGATGTCTACTTTTCTGCCTAAACAGCTGCCAAAATTAATTCCAACTTCCAGCCAAGCTCAGTGAAGCCGGAATTTCTGCTGAAAGCTCCAGTGCGGCGTGAGATAGACTTGTGCATTAGTCTGTATTACAGATTCCCGCTGCCCAGCCCCTTGCCCTTGGCTCTCCCTGTGGCCAGCTGAGGAAGGATGGATTTCACACGCTTGGCGGGGAGCTTCACCTCCCTGCAGGATAAGCCCAAATTAAATACCCTCAAGCGACCCTTGCGGGAGCGAGAGCCATCACCCTGCAGAGCAGTGCTCGCTTGGTAGAAAGCTTCTGTCTTGGCAGCCCGGAGCACCTGTAATCTTGGTGCCAGCACCAGCATCAGCAATGTTTTGAGCTTCGTTTTTGTTCCTCCCCGTGGACCAATTAACTGGGTTTTAGAGCAGGACCTGAACTGAGCAGATTTGTGGGCAGGAGTTGGGCCGAGTTATAATACTTGAATGAGCGGGTGAGGTAGGCAAGCTTTTGGTCCAAACAGGCAGCCCTAGCATGGGAGAGCAGAGAGTAGCTATAAGGTTGATGACAGAGCGCAGGGCACATCTGGAAACTTCAGTGCAGAGCGTGATTACCTGCTTTTAGGGAGCTGCGTGTCTGTAATGGCTGTGATGTGGCTTTTAAGGCTGTTTTCAGGAAGGGAGATGGAGGACAGCCCTGCAGCTTAAGGCAGCAGCCCAGGTTTCTGAAGGGGAGCTGGGATAGAGCTGAAGTAGCTACCGATGAGCTATTGCAGCCCTTCTGAGGAGGCGAGCTGCAGGGTGGCAGGTGGGAGGAGGAGGAAAGCGAAGCAGCCCCAACCCAAAAGGATCCGCTGGAGCAGAGCTCAGTACCCCTGCTGCGTGCACAGAATGGGGTGTCTTTCTGCTCGCAGCTTTATGCCCCGTGCAGTGATTTATTCCCACGTCTCCTGCTGCGTAGCTCTTGGCAAGGTCGCTCCTCCGAGCGCCTGGAGATGTGGCCTGCGAGCGCAAGGACCGGTGCTGCGGGATGCACCGTGTGTGCGAGCGCTGCGGGGAGCGTAGGGCGCTGCGGGCCGCTTGGGCAACCTTCCTGGAAAAGATGCTTTGGACCTGGGAGGGCTTTTATGCCTCTGCAGCTAATTGCTGGTGTGTGGGTTTAAAACGCACAGCCCCTGCTAGGGCTAAAAGCCCAGACTGGCCTGGCTTGGATTCAGCAGCTCTTGCTCTTCAGCGGATTGAACCTACAGCAAGTGAAAAAGCCCCCATGCTGACAAGGGCGAAGGAGAGGCTTTCTGGCCTTGGGGAGGCACCGTGTGTTTTGCCAGGGATGTTGCTCACAAATCCCTCCAGCTGCTGAAGTACTTGGAGGGACTAAAGGGTCTTGATGCGCCAGCGATGGCCAAGTGTCGATACTTCTGTCGAAGCCAATTTGGGAGCCGGAAAGTGCTAAAAGAATTGATTGCTAAATGGAGATAGGTCTACTCGGTTGAGATGAAATAGGGTTTAAATGAGTGAAATTATCTGCAGATTACCCTTGTGAGCACTATCTGATTTAATAAACTGAGTTTTAATCTGCTACATGGATTGGTGGAGGGAGACCTTGGCCCATTGCGGGGATGTGCACAGGATGCAGGGAAGGGACCGCAGGGCTGGGCACAGAGCAGCGGGCAGGTTGTCCATGGCACTTGATGGCTGGAAGGAGGCGATGCAAGGGAATGAAACCTCACAGCATGCAGAAGGAGGGAATGCAAGCGCAAGAAGTCTTGGGGGCTGCCGCTGTGTTATGGTGAAGCGATCTAGCAATTGCTAATGAGTGCTGAGCAGACCCGTTGCAGAAAAACAACCAGGTGCTCTCAGCTAACTTTAGTTGGCCACCCAGCTAAATGCAGATGTTACCTGTCACCTCGCATGTGTTTCTGACCCATCTCTCTTTAGTGATAGTCATGAAAACACAACTGCTCCAGATGCTTCTGAAATTGTCCGCAGAAGGAAGGAGCAGATATTCCTGTTGGGCAGTCTGCCCTCGGTGCGATCTGTATCTGAGCCAGACAGCTTGCAGCGGGCAGGTTGGGCAAATGGTTTACAAGGCAGCGTCTGACCCTGCAAGATACAGAAGGATAACGCACAAGGAAAGATGGGCTTTGTTCCTCTCATTTGTGTAATCGGTTTTGAGGTTTCAGAATCTCTCCTGCTCTGTATTTGGGGAAATTCAGGAGCCGACAAGCTGGTTTTGCTCAACCTGAAGTGAAGGAGGCTGATGTTGTTTGCCTAGCATTTCCCAGAGGGTTGCTACCCAACCACTTTAGTAGTCCAGGGGTAACCTGATGTCTCTAAATGCTGAAAGGACATTGTGATTAACAGTGGTGCTGAGGTACCTTGAGAATAGGGAAATAGGCCCATCTACCATCTCATGCATTTGTTTCTGCTAAACTTGTGTTCAGGGAGCAAGGCAGATTTGGGATAGGAGGAAAGAGGCCGAGGAGGGTCCTTGTTTGCCCATATATTTGTAGGTGCATCTTCTGGGGAGGGGGGGAATTGCTGCCAGTTAACCTACTTGTAACTTTGTGCAGAAATCACTGGAATTGATCTTTGTGTGCTGTGTTCTCTGGAATTAATCCAGGTTTCATAGCATAAAGGTGCAGAGCGCCAGACCAGGGTGAAGGCCTGAGATGTTGCCTAAAGCCCCAGCCCATGTGAGCCTGGGGCTCCCGTGGTGGTCTTGCCAAGCCCAAGGGGTAATGAAACCTGAAAAATAGTAATGTGGTGTCTGCTTGGGTTTGGCTCTAGATCTCCACGGTACATCTGAATGAACCCACCTCGTACCAAATCGGATGCAGAGACATTAAATATTATGGCAGAAGATCCTAATTGTGTTTAACTCCTGCCTTCACCCCGCAGGACTGTTTTGCCAGTCGTGTTCAGCTGCCCCACACCTCTTCCCTTGTACTGGCGGCAGAAGTCAATTTTGTCATTTGGCTTCTGCACTTGAGAACATTTTGTTCCGTATCCCTTGCACAGAAGATAGCTTGGCAGTGGCAGACCTCTAGCATTTATTATCTGCTGTATTTGTATCCGTTTCAGTGGCATGTGGAATTTTTTGGCATGCTTTTATTCGCTGGAGGCCCTGGTACAGTGGGAAGAAGTACTTGAGCTTCCAGGCATGCTCAGAAATACCACAGTCTTAGTGATCACGCAGAACAAAGCAAAAAGGACGTCTAAAAATCTGTGGCACTGAAAAATCTTGCAAAACCTGTGCAAATTCCTATGCAATAGCCTGTGCAAGTCGCATGCAGTAGCCACCCCAGGTGCCTCCCCAAGCGTTTGTGCAGTTTCCGTGCAGATGCTGGTGTTGATTGAGCCTTTTGGGGGTAGGCGAGTGGATGCGGTGGTTGCTGTCCCCTTGGGGACTTGTCCCCAAGTCCCTGGTGTGATCAGCCCTGCATGGTAGCGCTGGGGGACGGCTGCCTCCGGGGTCTCGCGGCCAGCAGTGAGCTCGTCAAGCCTGCCACGACCGAGGACCCGGAGCGTCCTGCTAGGAGGCAGAGTCATTAAATTGTGCAAGGAAAAACAGGCAGCTGAAGGCGTTGAGTGGTCGGGGCCGCCCGCAGGGCTGTCCTTGGGTTGCTGGCAGCCGGCAGGTGCTCACAGTCCCCTTCTCTCATCAGCAACCGAGGACAGGGGGCTGAGTGCTTGGGTTCTTGGAGCAGAAAGCTTGTTTTATCTAATGGCTGCGGCTGCAAAACCTACCATCCTGCCTTTAAATCCCACGGAGCATCTCATTAGCAAAGAATGATGCCTCAGGCAAGTGGAGCTATAGAAAAGTAATCTTTATTAAGCACCCTCAGTGGTCAGAGTTGCTTGATGAGCTCCAGAGTTTTATTTGCAAGCAGCTTGGGTTGTTTTAGCAGGAAAGCACTTTGAACTCCTTTCCTTCCCCGTCTCTAGGTTACTGTTTTCTATTTCTGTGTTTTTTTTTTCTCAGTGCCCACAGCCCTGCAAATAATCCTGGTGAAATAGTTGACACTGGGAGCAAAATGAGTGGAAGGGCTGTGGTGTGTGCATGGGTCAGGAAGATGCACACAGGCTTAGGAAAAGGGATATAATGTACCCCGAGTGCATCACATCTGAATGGGACAGAGGCAGGAGTGTTTCCATGGGGAATGGTGCACGCAATCCACAAATCACTATGGGAACATCTGTGGTGGAGAGTTGTGTGTCTGAATGCTTCAGTGACGCTTATTGGGACGGGAAGAGCAGCAAGGAGAGAGCAGCAGCTCCTCTTGGGGCCCGCCTCTCCGGGCTGGCATCTGCAGCAGCAGCAGCAGCGTGGCCGGTCTCTCCGAACACCGCAAGCTCTCCACAGTTGACAGGAAATGAACCATAAGCTGCAAGCACAAAGGCTAGTGGAAAAAAAAAAATCTAAAGCAGCATCTTGCCAGTTGCTTTGCTTTTAGCTGGATAGCAGGGTGGGGAAGTGAAAACAGCTCAGAAAAATGAAGTGAGACCTTGGGCGTGAGCACAGAGGTGCTGAACGCTTCAGCTGCCTCGCTAACCCCGATAGTAGTTTGAAGCTCTGCTGCTGCTCTGTGGTTTGTGGGATATTTATAGACGGACGTGGAGCCAACCCCAGCCTCACCCTTCGGCTTGAGTGATATAAGGACATCTTAAGTTAAATCCAGGAAGAGGAAGGGAGAGTGGAGAATTCATCTGTGGTCACTGCACTTTGCTTTATGAAAAGGAAATGAAATGAAGGCAGCAGACTCAGAGTTTGTGCGCGTCTTTCTTGTCAAGCGTGTGAAGCTGACACAGCGATGGAGTCATTATGGGCTTTTGTGTAAATACAGACTCTTTGCTATTTTTTTTTTCCTGTAACATGACTCATTTACTTGATAGCCTGTAATAGCTCTGGAGGAGCAGTCACTGTTTATCAAGTAATAGCTTCTCGGTCATCTCGGCCAACTCTAGCATTCATGGTGCTTAGCGGCGTTTTTGAGGTCAGAGGAGATGCCTCTGCAAAGCGCACAGCAGCAGGGAAGAGCCAGTAAGTCTCTAACACAATGGTCAGCTGAAAGATGCTTTAATTTCCCCACACTCAGGCCAAAGGAGTTCTCGCTGGTGGTCTAGGTAGGCATGCATTCCCAATGGCAGCTTAGAGCTGGTTGTGCTCCTTCCTACTGCCTTTGCTTCTCCTTCTCCTTGCTGAACTCATCTGCTTTTTGATGGCAAGCAACATGGGGTGCATCCCCCAACTGCTGGGGATTCATTGCCCTAAAACTATGAGTTTTATTGCAAGGACATGGGAAACAGTTTTCAGGAGTGCCTAGCAGTAGAGAGGGTCTTAAAGCAGAGGCTGATGCTGCTAAGCACCCCTTGGAAACGCGTATCCTGACGCTTAGGGAATTGCTAACCTCAAAGAGATTTTGTAGTTTGGCTTAGAAAAGCGCTGGGTTTGAGAGTTTTCTCTCATGTGGCTGAAATACAACCACCTTTAGTATGAAGCATGGTTGATTTTTCAACATGAAAAGGTAGAACAAGAACAAAAATAGTAATGGTAATAAAACCTTGGGCTTTGAACTCCAGAATAAATGCAAGAAAGAGCATCTGAGTGACTAACGCTGCAAGCCTGTTTGAAATACAGTCATTCAGTGAATACAGCCCCGCGCTTTTGTTTCAAATGTCCTGTCTCTCCTCTTCCCTCGCCCCATCTCCCACCTGGAAGCGGTCCAGCATCATTCATGCTTGAAAGCTCCGACGTGGCCGCTGTGCTGCGCTGCCGGAGCCGCCGCCGGCACCTGCCGGGAGCAGAGCACCACGTTACTGTCCGCGTGCGTTTCCATCCAGCCTTCTCCAGGGCCGGCAGAGAAATCCGTGCCCAGACGGACACGCAGGGGTGATGTACGTGTTCAACCTCTCCACTTGCTGCAGCCTCGCAGGGCTAAAGCCTGCTGCTGGGCTGGGAGCGCAGGAGCTGCTGTCAAACGTGGTAGTTCTTGGTATTTCACGTTGGAAATTCAGAATATCATTGCTGCTCCGCTGGTTTTATAAATCTCTCTACTTGAACCGAATTAAGCCTGGGAGAAGTGCCACTGACTTCCTGAGCAGAAGGTTATAATCCCCAGAAACGTCCTTCTCAGTTTTGCAGTGAACTTGAAACAGATTTTGTTTTGGGTGCAGAAATGGAAAATCTGGAGCATTAAAGTCCAGGCATGGCTTTTTTGCTTTACTTTTCCTGTCTTCCATTTCTGGTTCTGGCAGCAGACTTTGGCCAAGTGCACACCTGGACTTTGAGGCGTTTGGGCTGTCAGTAAAACATAATTATTTTTAGAATAAATATCAAAATTGAGCTTTCCGTCTTTGGAAGATATCCCCCTAAGCAATATATGTGAATGTATTCTGTTTCAAGCTGAGACTCTGGTGGTGTGAGAAATAACTTTTTGTATGCTTCTGGTTGGGAAATTGAATGGGAAGATCCAGGGAACTTCTTGCTCAACAGGAGAGTTTGTGTCTTGGAAAGCAGCAGGGTTTGACACCTGAGAAAATGACACTGGAATTGTGTATAGGGCTTTGCTGCTGCCCTGGTGTTTTGTTTTGCACATACAGGCACGTCACATTCCTTAGGTCTGAGCCTTCCCAGCTAACATATTCAGTGACCTGGAGCGGGACGTAGCTAGTAATTATTTCTTTGTGCTGTCCGACTGAGAAGGAGCCTCCTCAGCCCAGCCAGAGCGGGCGATTAGTGGAGGAAGCTGCTTTTGTCTCCCCTGTCAGATTGTCTGTGTTTTGGCAGGAACGGGTGGGTGGGACTGGATATATATGCATTATTCTCCGAACCCCTTTGTTGCTTTAAATCTATAACAGGGAGAAGGAACAATAGCAAAATCCCTCAGTCGGCAGCACTCGGGTCTTGCAAGGAGACCCAAAGCTGATGTCTGTAGCGCGCGGATCTTGCAGGGAACACCAAAGCTGATGTATATGGCCTGTTTTGGCAGCTTAGGGAGATGGGAGCTGATTGTGTTTCGCTAAGGCACATGAGTAAACCAGTCTTCGCTCAGCAAAGCATTAATGCTGTGCACGATTTGGCCAGGACTGAAGCACACAGTTTGCTGAATTTGACTCCTTTTCCCTCCAACTGTTCCTCACAGTTAGCCTCATCCTGCTCTGCACTGTATTTTGTAGGAGCTGGAGGGTCCTGAGCATCCTGCAGGAGGCCAAAACAGGGATCTTTCATCTAAGCTTGTGATTACGGTGATTAAATCCTTCTGCAGTGCTGCCCCTCTCTCGGGAGCTCTTCCCTTGGGGAATTCCAAGCCCCCAGTCACATTTCCTCCTAGTGCTAAAGTGTTGTATATTAAATTAAGACTCTCTTACGGGTTGGAGGTCTGTAAATCCCTTGATATTGATAGCACTGGAGTCTCTAGGTAATATGCAGCAGCTCTGCTTTATTGCCTGGTGTCTTTTTGATCCTCTTAGGGCTTGGGTAGGGATGGAGCCTGAGTGGCTTGAAGCAATGGAGCAGGGCGAAAGCATTTTATCTTGTTTGAGAGGAGATGGCTCTCAAAGCTTGTATCCGTGGCTTGAATCCAAGGCTTGCATGGCAGAGAGCGAGCTGGATTGACCGCCGGCTGTGGGCACCTTCGCGGTCTTGTCCGTGGTGCCTTGGAACGGCTCGTGTTTTCAGAGGGGCTCTTGCTCCTCCTGGAGAGGGCAGGAAGCTGCTCTTGCTCCGGAGGTTTGCAGCGAGGCACTGAAAGCAGCGCTGCTCTCCAAGCTCTAATCCCTTCCCTCTGCTGCCGCCAGGTACTCGGCGGCAAATAAATATTTTGCTCACAACTCATTGGAGGTGGCACCTAACCAGATGTGCTCTCACTTGGAATGGCAGGAGATTTATTTGGTTGTCCATTTATAGCTTATTATTTTCTTCCATCTCCCCCCTCCCACCTTAATAATAGTTTACTATCCACCAGGGTACACATTTTCTTCTGATTAAGTGCCATTTAGCCGTTGGCTGCTTGCTCATTTTACTTTTATAGACACATTTGCGGCAGCGCAGACAGAGGCACTAGCGCCTAGGAGCAAGGGTAAGGGGAATGGAGAGCAGCAACAGCTTGATTGGATTGGATTTTAATAAAGTTTCCAAGTAAGCTGCGTCACAAGCGCCGCTGGCAGGGGAGCTCGTAGGGGTGCTGTGCGTGCACGCCACATCCGACCTCGCTTGGAGGATCCAGCTGGACTCTCCAGATGAAATCCTTGACCAGGAGGGGCGTTTGAATTCTGCATAGCTTGGAGCTAGGCTCTCTGGGGTGAAGAGCGATTTCCCAGCTTTCGGCAGCTGCTAATTAGTTGCAGATGATGAGATAATTTATAAAAATTAAGAGCGATTTTCTTCATTGTGCTAATATCGCTTGGCAATAAAACCGCTCTTCTAAAAGGGTAACTTTTCTCTAATGTAGGGATCAAGGCTAAAAATATATGTGTGTATATCTGGAGAGAGAGAGAGAGGGAAAGCGCTTCTTAACCACACATGAAGAGGTATTTCAGAAGTTCATCTGAACCATAAGAATGAATTCAAATTGAAATGCAAATTTCTGTGTTGCTTAGAGCACTGTTTGGAAAAAAATGTTTGATCATGTCACCTTGGTGGCAGGGCAATAGAAAAATATTCTCCAGCCTGCTGTGGAAGGAGGCTTTAGCAAGGAGCAGACAGCTTGCATTACGTGGGGATTTTGGCAGTGAATCAGCAAAGCAAAGGTCGCTTTTCTCCCCCTTCCCCAGGAGTGACAGTGACTCATTGCCAATTCCTAGCGTCATGCAGGAATAGTGTCTCGCAGAGAGCAGAACGGAGAGTTGTAAGAGAAATGTTTTGTCTCCTGTGTAGAGTGCCTGGGGGAAACAGCAAATACATGAGAGAAGGCGAGATGCAGGAGTGGAGCGGTAGGAAAAGGCTCTGGCGCCGCGGGCTCGTTGTGCCAGGACTTCCCGGCACTTGAGCACGTCCAGCTCATCTTCCCCCTTGGAGAGAGCGGAGGCCAGGGAGATGCGTGATGTTATGGTGCAGCGGTGGGATTCCTGCTATGCCATGGCACTGCCCTGCAATCTCAGCCCTTCCTCAGCCTCAGGTGTTCTGGCCCCTTTGGCTGCACGTGAGCGTGTTTGTGGTGGGTTAGTGCGATCTGACCAGCAGATAGGGCTGCTGGTGGCTCTGTAGCTGCCTGCAAGAAGACGTTCATTAGTCTGATGAATGAATTTCCTGCAAACTCGGAAGGCCTCTAGGTTCCTAATGATTTTGTCGCGATGTTAATCCCTCGGGTGAGCGGCAGCATTTTGATATCAGCAAACAAATTACGTTTCCGCGTAGATAAGGCAATATGGAGTCAAGCATGAGAGCAGAAAACAATTCATCAGCTTCTAATGGGGCCTGGAGATTCAATCCCTCTCCAAAAGGGTACGAGCCCAGGGTGGGAATGGGGGGCCACACAGCACTGGTGCAGAAGGGGGATCAGGTAACCCCTCCTGGGCGCCGAGATGGAGCACCCCGTGCCAGCTGCGGTATGTGGAGCAGGAGGCTGTGCCAAGGAGCTGACAGGAGAACAGCTCAAGAGCAGTGCAGGGAAGGTGGAGCAGATCAGCTGCTGCTTCTCCTGGTAGCAGAACTAGAGGACACTCCAAGAGACCATAAGAGCTAAGCTCAGAATGAACAGATGTCAGTGATTTTCATGAGGTAGGTGGTTGACGTGTTGAGTTCTTTGCCAAAGGATGTTGTGGGTACAAAACTGTCATAGGTTTCAGGGGAGACTGGGCAATCACCAGGAAGAGAAACACACATTATTAAATATATAAACAACATCAGTTTTGGCAGCTTCCTAACCTGAGCATAGCTGAAGGCTGGGAGGCTATTAGCAGGAATTATTAGATGGACTTTCGGTTTGACAGTAACATTTGTTCTTACAATCTAGGTATGAAGCAGAGGCACAGAGAAAATAAAAAGAATCGCCTTCAGCAAGCTCTCAAATTAGCACCCGCATCTCCCCAGTCCCAGCCTGGTGTGCTCTCCATCAAGACCGAAAGGTGCTGAAATGCAGCCCGGTTACCAGCAGCACCACAGGGAAATGCTGGTGGCTGTGAAGGCAGGAGCGAGGGGTTCCTTGAACCGATGCCTTGTGTTCTGGGGAGCTGCCATTACCTGTTGTTTGTGATTTTTTTTGTATATTTGTTTGTGTTTCACTCTGATGTTAAACGCTTAGGAGACAAGACTTTGTGATTGGGCAGCATAGGAATTTTTTTAGCTAGTGGTGGGTTGCTAAATCTCTGGTTTCTTCCTCGTAGTGTTCACCCAGGTGGTTGTTCTGGTATGAAGTCTTGCTGCTGGTTGTCCAAAGGAAGGATTTGGATAATAATTACTAACCAAAACCTCCGTGACAAAGCCTTGGCATGCCAGCCGTGATGTCCTGGGCTTGCCAGCAAAAGGAACCTCGTGTAATTTGCAGCTGCATCATCAACTCCTGTCCCTAAGTCTGTAGCCTTGCTTTGAAGCACAGGGAGGTTGGAAGCTGGCACAGCTCCTTGTTAGCATTCGGATCTGAAAATTGACCTGGGAATGCAGCAGGCTTCTCATTGCTCTTGCAAAAATATGGGTAGCATCCATTTCTGGTCTCCCTGAAATGAGGTGGATCCACTCTAGTGAGCGCAAGGTAGGAGACTTTCCATGGCAAGGCCAGAGCATCAGCGCCTTGGACCAGAGCGTGTGCGACCAGCATCATGATGGTGTTTAGAAACCATCAGGCTGTTGGTGGTGGGTTTCAGCTGCAGCTGCACAAAGAGAAGGGAGCAGTTGTTGAGAGAGCCACACCATCTCTCATTAGCTAGTGATATTTGTTTTTTTTTTTTTAATAGAATCAACAAAACATCTCAGTCTCCTTGCCCCTCAAGTCAATAAAATGAGCACTTACTAATGCCTGAATCAGAGACTCAACAACTTTATTACAGGTGTAAAATCGATGCCATTATCCCGCTCTCCTCTATTGATCCGCGCTGCAGCATGTCAACACGCTCTGGCAGATGGCTGCGAGCAGACCGTGGTCCACCTAGTGCATGTGCGTGCAGTCCTGCTAAGGCCCATCAGACGCCGTGCTGAACAGATTGGTCTGGTCCTGATGGACCAGACATGCCGAGGGTCTTCCATATGGGCTCCCCGCAGGGACTCCCCGCATCAGCACACTTGTGGAGGACCACACAAGCCCTCCACAGAAGCAGTGCTGGAGCAGCAAGGCCACAAGCGGAGCGGAAGGGTCAGCTCGCCATGCAAAGGGCCGTGCTGTCTTGCGAGCAGGGCCACTGCGGCGTATTTGTAGCTTCCAGACTGCTGCTGGGAGCCTTGGATGTAAATGACAATGTAGCTAATAAGGTCTAATTGGCTATTAAAGGAGAAAGCAGCCCCGGAGATGCTGAGGGCCAATTAACCCTGGGAGCGGGGAGCGTGACACTGTATCTCTGTGCAGTGGTGTGTGCAAGAGCCTTTCATAAATGGATGTAGAAAAGAGCAGTGGAGGTCGTTACCAAAATCCTTCTGAAATCACTGGGGATATGTAAGGCGTGCAGCAAGTTAAGCATTTGCTTGCTTTGGTACCTTCCTGGAGCCTGGCTTAGTGGCTGACTAGTGTGGGCACAGTCAGCACAGATCTTCCTGAAGCCCCCGTGAGCATCAAAGGTGCCGTCGGGCGTGGAAACATCTCGGACAGGGTTTTTTTGATGTCCTTAGCTCTGAGGACACGAAAGCCGCAGAAGGTGGGAGAGATCCGCAGGGAAGGGGAAGCCTTGGGTGTCAGCGGGGTGCGCAGGCAGCCCAGGTGCGCGATGAGAAACGGTGCTTTGGGGCCCAAGGCTCCCAGCTGGGAAGCAGCTGGCGGATGGGGCACCTCGTGTTCGAGTGGGCTAGTCGCACAGCTGGGCATCCGCGGGGGAGCAGGAGACGCACCGTGAGTAGCAGCAATCACGGCAGCCCCATCCACAGGCTGCCGGAGTCAACAGGGGCCCGTGGGCTCCATCAATCATTCTGACTCAGAAGGCTGTCTGAGACCAGGGCCGTGGGGAGCCAGTGTTTTGACACAGCCTTGTCATTAATTTGAATAAACAAATTGCGTCTAATGGCTTTGCCCTCTGATGCCGGTGTGCCTTATTAGAGGAAAATGGAAATATTCAATATTGCAAAGCAAGCTACCTATTTTCATAATCTATTTTTCTGCTAGGATCGTACAGGAAAAAAATGGGATCAGGTGGATATGACTGGGACTTTGGACCTGGCAATCTCTGTGTAATATGATTTCGCATTGTGCTCTGTGTGGCATGTCATTAGGCTGGCTTTGCGGGCTTTTCTTTGCAATAATACTGTGCATTCTTTAACCCATCTTTCCTGCAACATTCTCTCCCCCAATAGATTTTATTATTTCTGATTTCTGTGTGTTTACTGCTCCCAAGTCAACTGTGTTATACTGCAGTGAGTTCAGCCCGAGCTGGGGATGAGCTGGACAGCAGTGCTCAGCTCCCAAACTTGGGAGGAGCGGCAAGGACCACATTCCTTGGCTTCTGCATCACTTTTTGCACAGTAGAGGGAAGGGGACCATGATTACTGGGTCTGCCCTACAGTAAAAACTCATCATTTGAGTCATCCCTGTAGAAGAAAAATCCGATTGATGTACTGTTACCAGCAGAGTCATCACTGTAGACTTCCATGAGAGACAGACTGAGCAGAAGAGTTGCTGTCCTGATTTCCCTATGATCTCCCCGTGCAATTCAGAAAGTGTGCTGAATTCCTTTGATCACGTACAAGCAGCAGATGGAAGGAAGATCCTGTACTGACCCAAGTAGCAGAGACAAAGCTTTGCTCCTTTAAACGTCTGTAACTGTCTTTCGGTTTGGGCTGGGAGACTTCTCTCACCGATCACTAGTTGATGCAGCCTCAGATTTGGAGCTAGCCTGAATTAATACTGTAACCTGCTTCCAGCAGCGAGTTAGCCCCACTCCCATCCCAAGGGAACGGGAGTAGAGAGAGCTGCCAAATTCCATTTTGTTGTCACACTGAGCTTTGAGACCAAACTCACTGGTCTTCAGCAGTCCCCAACAGAGCGTGCAGGAGGTAGCACCTCCCTGTCAGTCTTTTTCTTTTGCCTGAGAGTTTGATTTATTTTGTTAACTTGTGCTTGCAGCCAGTATTGGAGAGGTTTTGGAGTACAGGGCGAATAATGTTCTCAGAAGGAAGTGTGTGCCAGGGAGCAGTTCGCTGAGGGTGACAGCGAGGCTGCAGCGTCAGGACACAAAGAGCCTCCAGGGCTGGTGCCCGGGCAGCATCCTGAGGCCCGTGCTGGTTCCATCAGCGAGCAGCGGGCATTGCCACCCTGCAGAGGTGAGGCCGTGCGCTTGCCTCGGCCTCCAGCATTTGGCTTTGCGGCTGTCACGATGTCTTGAATATTGCATAAAGAGTGAGCAGGCTGTGTGTGTGTCTGGATGCAGCATGTGCTGAACAGAACCCGCCCGTGCACTGGGTTCAGCTTGCAGTTTTGCAGCTGTGAGGAACACTTCCATCCCTGGGGCTGACTCTTGGGTTCCTCATCACCAATAGGCTTCGTTAGAGGTTTTCTTGCAGAGAAAGGTTGGCCAGTTTTCCTAGGACATGGCAAGGCTGCTGGTTTCCCTTCAGGACGGATGTCTCTCCACAACTCACTGTTAGAGGGATAAGATGGGACCAGGGTTACTCGCCCACTCAAATTGTTTCCTGTGTCCGCTTAGAGCTGCTGCCAGTGTGTCCTGTTGGCGCAGATGCCTTCTAGTAACAATGTCAGCTATGGGGAAAAAGCACAGAAGTTCAAAGGGATCTGACTGAGATTTTCACCTAGGTAGCAAATAAATTGCCTGCTGCAGCTATTCTCTTCCCTAAATTGGCAGTGTTTGGAATAAGGCCAACTTTCCCTTTCTTTCTCTGGGAGGCACCTACTGCTTCCCCAGGGAGTTCTCTGAGGGGATCCAGGTGACAAGATTGGCTTGTGTTCCTTGGAAGCAGCGGGATGTTGCAAAGGTTAATTGCATCTGGCTGAGGTGCTACTGGAAACCAGCATTTCAGAATGAAAATAACCTTAAAATTGAATCCCTGGTGTTGCAAAAGCCTCTGCCCCAGATGCACACACATGCCTGCCTCTCTCTGTAGGGGTAAGCAGGCACATCATTTAAGTAAGTCTATGCAGTGATTCGCAACAACATCGTCGCACACATTCCCACCCAAACTCTCAAACGTGTAGGCACTCGTACACTGAGGATCTAGCAGTGTTATAGTTGTGCCTATCATAGCCAAGTACACGCCACAAATTTTTGCTTAAGTGAAATCTGATGTGTTCAAAAGCTGCAAAATCTCTTAAAGAAAATGAGATCTTAGCAGGAAGTCAAAGCCCAAACAGAAGGCTCTTTATTGACCCTAGGATGCTGTTTTCAAAAGGATTCTGCAGGTGTCTGTTTCTGTGTAGTAAAACATGGGTCTGTATCTGTGTTTTTTCAGATGGTTAAGAAACCCGTAAAGTTAAATTGGTAGAACTGTCTAATGTGATTACAGCAAGATGGGGATAAGTGTGGTTTCATTAGATCTTGTTTTGAAGTACGAGACTGTCATTTTCTGATGGAAAGCTGAGATGACAGGCAGTTGTGGTATTTGAAGTGCCTTTTTTAAGAATGACCTGCTCCGTCTTTTTGACACCGAACATATGCATGCAAAAAGAGAGCACTAGTTTATTTTTTCTTGGTCTAGCAGAAAATGGGAAACTCCATTTTTAGCCTAAGTTTTCTCTCAAAGAATTCCATAAGGGAAGGGGCAAATCCTTGAATAAAACATGTGTGTTTTGCTTTTAGCAGGGCTCGTGGGCTGAAACCCAGCTTGCGGCGAGGCTGGGGTCGGGTGCTGGTGTTTCTCACGTAGCTGGTGCTATGACCCAGGTACAACCTGCAAAGTCTGGCACCAAAAGGATGCACCATGTAGTGCTACACTCTTCCCAAAGAGGGAAGCGAGCCAGATAGATGAAGATAACTTGTGTCTTTCCTTCTGTGAGGAGAATATGCTTTTGCATTAAAGGGCTCCCAAGGCCCATACCATTAATAGTGAATTTTAATTTTGGTGGAAGCTCCTGAGCTGGCAGCTGCAGGCCAAGCCACATGCTTAGATCTGATGAAAGATTGATCATTTGTGGTAGGCAGGAAGACAGAGAAATGCAGTGTCTGATGTTGCCTGGCCAGGAGATGAATTCTGGGAGGCCACAGATAAAAAAGGGACAAGGAGGACTGGAGGGAGAAGGGACCCAGATCCTGTAAGAGCAAAGATGATATGTCATCAAATGACTAATGCTGATGGAAAATGTAGCAAATGACTAATGTTGCAGGGCCTGATGTTGCAGCCAGAGTAATTGTTTGTGGGGCTGGCACTTCTGGTATGAAAAGATTTAGAATGAGCTTTCAGTAAATAAAAGAGGAATTGGCACTGATGCTCAGGGCCAAGACTCGGCAGCTCAGAGTGAAGAAGGGAGGAGATTGCTTTATGTATTTTTAAAGAAAGGAAATAATTCTTCCAACTGCACTCTGATTAACAGAACCGTGGAAGTGCTTAAACCAAAAGGGCTGGACCAAAATTCTTTATTTCGTAGCACAAATAGGACGAGCTGCACCTGACCTAGGCCGTGCATGGCAACAAACACTGGCCGTTAAGTCTGTGCCCTGCAGAGCTAAAGGGGACCTTCAATAGCTCTGTGGATGTAATTCCATATAATTATAATTTTGGTGGGCTATTTTTTTGCTGTTAAAAGTATTAACTGACTCGCTCCTTCCACAGCCTCTAGTTAAAGTGCCAATGCATGACTGCTTATGCAGTGGTGGCAGCAAGGGCGGCTTCTGCACTGTGGATCCTTTCCCAGGAGCTGGGATTAGTTCATCATTTCGAAGTGCGAAGTTCTGGTTATCTGAGTGAGTTGGCATCCCTCAAGGTGTTGGAAAATTAGGAAAGTTGGATGCCATCAAACACAAACTTTCCCCCTTTGTTCTCTATGGCTTTTACCCAGAGCGCGACCCACTATGTGAGCAAGTGTTTGTGGAGAGGGGGCTCATTGCTGGAGCGGAGCAAAGACAAAGCATGTTCTGATAAACTGACATTTGGGGCTTTTGTAATGAGGCTCTGCAGAGCCATTTGTGGCTTTTAGAGGTGTAAGGGTCAGCAATTTCCCCTTTGCTTCTTGAGAGTCCTCTGGTCAGAGCATCAAGGGGATGCTTTTATGGTGGGGTAGATGTGAAGTCCTGGATTCATTTTCCAGCCATGCCCCAGACTTCATTTCCAGCTTTTCCAGATGTGGGTGGGTCTGTCTCCTTCCAGCTCTGTAAAAATCAAGTCTGTTAGGTGAAACAGAGCGGTCCAGAGGGACAGAAGTGGGCAGGACAGAGAGAGGGAAACCAGCCGATGTTTTCCTTGGAGAGAAGCTGTATTTCTACCCGTTCTTAGCAGCCTTTCTGTCGGCAACGGGAAGGAGAGCATTTCCAGTCCGGAGAAGCTGGCAGGGTGCCCGTCCCCCTGTGCCTTTGCAGCCCACAGGTTCGGAGGGTGTCGCGGGGAGTGTGGAGCTCTGACGCTCTGATTAATACTGCAGCAGAGCTTGTTCTGCTGGAGCGGAACCTTTACTCCAGAGACATTAAATATTAATAGCAGCAATAGAGACACAGATAAACAAGAGCAAGTTATAAACTATTCGTTTTGAGGACATCAGTGTTAACTCTGGCACTCTCATATTACAGCCAGATCAGCAACACAGGCCAGAGGCTGCTGCTGCATTTAAGTCCCTGGATTTCACTCTGTCTTAGAGAGTTCCTGACTGATAGCCCAGCTCTGCCCTGCAGGAAAACCTTCCTGTCCAGGCTCAGGCATGCTTTGCAATGCAACTTTTTTTTTTAACTATTTTTTAACCATTTTTTTAAACCAATGCTCTTATCTGGTCTGAGCTTCCCCCAGCAGCTGATATCTGTGCGTTGGTTTCTCACGCAATTTCTGTGCATCTGGTCTAGTTCAGAGCTTGCTCTGCAAGTTGCTTGATGCACTTGGCAGTTAGCTGAGAACTTATTTTCCAGAGCAAGGTGGGCATCTTTGGCTTCATACCTTGCCAGGCCTTTATAACCCCAACAAGCTGGATCCTCTTGGTGTGCTGCTGCTTGTTGAAGAAGGCAAAGCTGGAGAGAGTGCGCGATCTCCTTCTGCTAAGTAACATGGGGAAGGTCTAATTGTGCACAAACACATGGGCAACGATGCGATAGTCACGCGAGGCGCCCTGGGAAACTGCAGCAAAGCAGAACAGTGGAGCTGACCAGCTGCTTGGCACACAGAGCAAAAATAATAATAATTAATGTAGAAGAAAGCAAAGCCCAACCAATGGCTTCGGAGGGAAAGGAGTAATAAAATGAGCATTGCTCTGTTATCTGAAGACTGACCGGTGAGGTTTAAAATCCTGTCTTAATAATGTATTCAGAAGCAACGAAGATCAGACTGGGAATCCAAACACTTAGTATTAAAACCAAAACAAACAAGCAAAAAGACCGGGCAAATAATCCTTTCTTACAAAATTTCCTCCCTTTGTAAGAAAATTATTTTAAGGACTTTCTTTTTTTTTTAATGTTGGTGAGACAAATATGTAATTTAATCGGAGGAATTCTACATGACCAACCCTGATATATTAAGGTTATATTTGTAGAGACCTTTTCAAACACGAATAGACAGTGGAGGGTATTTTCACTGCTTGACTGGGTATCAGCACATACTAAGACCCTGGCAAATTTTCTACAGTCTTCTTGAGTGTAAAGTAGTCATAGCAGCTACCTACCTGAACAGTGTATGTAATAACTGGCTATAAACATATTGCTAATCAAACCAGGCTTGAAAGTAACTTGGTGAACTCCATCATAATAGATTATCTGTCTTCAAAGCCTGTATCTGTCTTTTATTGACCTTAATATTTACAGTGAATATGAAGGATACCTTCTAGGCTTTTTGCATGTGGTTAATAATCCATATTGATGGCTCTTAGCCTAGACATTTAGCATTTTTATAAAAGCTTGTAATAAAAGGGGGATAAAGGTCCAGTAATTCTTTCAGTAAAGCAGTGCTTCATCTTCTGCGCGATGGAGCTGGTGTGAGGCAGAGCTCAAGGTTCAGTCCTGTGCCTTGCAGCTGGAGAACGCTGTGTTGCATGAGGTTTGGTAGTGCGAGTCAGCAAACTCCCAGATTTGGGCACTGCTGTGGCCCTATTTTACGCAGAAACAGACCCAGTTCTCTGAGATCTTAACATCCTTCTTGCCCGAGCTGTTCTTGCCGCCTCCTTGGCCCTGGCTACTTCTGAGCTTTTCCCGGTGGCGAGGCCCCACTTTGCAGTTGATGGAGACAGAAGAGCGTTTTAGAGAATTGGATGGTCTGCTTAGAAAATGGCCCTCGTCACTTATATTTATGTTATTAATTCACTCTTCTGTGATAATTGACGATTGTACAAAGCCCCTGTCATCTTTTCTGGTTAGAACACTTGAATGTAGTTTGTTTTAAGGTGATTTATGGCAGCGGCGCTTTAGAGGTAATTGAGTTTGCTGCAGTAGTTTCTTGAAACCCTGAAGGATATTTTGGGTGGTGGTGGTGAGATGAAGGGTACAAAGAGATTGCGATTAAAAGATATGACTCACTTTTCCCCTGCTGCCTGGGATGCAGGCAGAAACATCTGGATGTTGTCTGCTCACAACACCTGCCTCAACCCCGAAGAGACACATAACTGCTTCCCCCCGCTCAATATAAAACTTGCTCTCCTTTTTCAAATGAGACAGCTTAAAAGGGAAGGAAAATAAGAAGTGTTGGGCTAATGCTTGCTTTCAGTGCACCAAGACTTGTTATCATTATTTCTGTGGGGATGGCTTTTGGTGGCATAGTCATGAGATGGATGGAGGGAGCGGAGCAGGGTGGAAGCAGAGGGAGAGGGGTCTGAATTTCTTTGAAATCTGCTTCAGCCAAGATCCTGCATAGGCAACAGATGTTGCACTGGTTGAACTGCTGATTTTTTTAAATCTGTTTCACCCTTGTTTGAGGCTGTTGTTAAATTGCTCCTTCTTATAGGCGCTGTGGTAACACCAGAATGGCCCTGTCTAATTTTAGGTGCTGTGCGAATCCAATCAGGAAGAGAAATGGGAGCCCCTAGAGTCAGACTGTGAGGTGCTGGAAAATAAACCAACTCCAGTTAAAATGAGCTGGGCTAGAACATTCATCTTAGCTTGGGACTTACACAGACAGAGCTTCTACTTATGGGACTGAGGAGTTGATTGAAGCTTTATCTACTGAACCTTTTCTTTTTAGAGCTCTGCTGTGGAGGGTCTCCCTGCATTACATCCATCCACAGGAGCAGGGATGAGATTACCACAGTCTTGTAGCTGTGTGTCAGGTTTCCCCTAATCCCGAGGAGTTTAGCTCAAGTCTGGATGTCTCTGGAAGACAGTGTTGTGGTTGGAGGCACCAACACCACTTGTGGTGCTTCATCTTATCCTCATTCTGCTCCCAGCATGAGCAGTCTGCCCTGCAGGACTCACTCTGGCCATATCCAAAGCCTGGCTGAGCTTCTCATGACACCCCTGTCCCTCCTCTTCCTCTGATGGTGACCAGGAAGGTGATGCAATCGAGTAATACAGTGAGCGCAAAAATTGTGCAGTGTTTTTGTGACCCCGAGGACTCAAAGGACAAAGAAATAGTCTAGAGTGAAAATTTCTAAGCTGATGGAAGGGATGAAGAAATTGGATCCAAGAGGCCAGAAACTCTCTCTGGGTATTTTGTGATCAATCCATACAAAGGAGGCAGCAGAACAAGGAGCAAGTGGAGCTAGAAAAACTCTGTTTTCTTTCCTCTTCCTCTCTCAGGAATCAAAGTCAGGAAGACTCCATCGGCCAGTAAAGCAGGCTTTTTAAAAATCATTGTGTGAATGTCTCACACTTGCAGTAAACAGAAGAACTTTAACGAGAGCCGTGCCCGGAGTCTGAATTACGGTACTGCTGTTTGTCTTGGTTATTGCAATGTATAACCTGGTGCGGAGGTTTGCTGAAGGCGTCGTAAAGTTGGTGCAAAAAGAGCTAGAAACAAAACAGAGAAAGGTTTTTATATATAAGGGGGAGAAGAAAAAGAAAAAATATATTAAAAAAAGATTGAATCAGCCTGGGCTGAGAAGGGGGATGCGGAAGGGATGTTTGTGCCAGGGTTTTATCCCTGTCTTAGCAGTTATGGAACGGCTTGGGGAGGCAGGTGATCGGTGCTGTGTTTCCTGCTCCTCATCAGAGCATTTAAGCTAATATTTGTACCACACTATGGACAGGAGGAGGTAATTTCTGTGCAGCAATGAAATGCAGATTGAAAGGCATGAAATAACCCCAAAATGAAAATGTATGTCATACAGGCCTCCCCTCGCCTCTCAGAATTTATTTATAACTACTAAGACGACTTGTTCCTTTTTGGATTTGTCCCAACCTGAAATTAGGCCATAGGTTTTGCAGTGTTTTGTAGTGGGAAGCCCCATACCAAATGCATTTTTTAAGGATCTGTCTAGACAGAATAACTGATGGCAAGGATGGAAAAGATGCCATTTTTTGCATTGTCTTTAGAAAAGCAGTGATAAAAGATTTTAAGTGATGTTATTCAGGTGTTAGCCTCAGATGGGTCTTTGCTACACAGTGGTGTTTGTGCCCAGGGAACGCTGCCCAGTTTCCAGCACCTTCGGCTGTGAGAGCAGTTTCTCATAGCTCTATTGTCATCATAGGGCGAACACACCGAGCTCAGACCATGGAAATGTCACCAGGAGAAGAGCTGGGGCAGGCCCCGCCGCTCGGCCGAGGGCTCTGCGCAGCTCGTGGATTAACCGCAGCGCTGAGCAAAGCTCCCCGAGCCCCTTGCAGCAGAGCTGCTGCTGCAGACCCATGCGAGCTGACAGGCTTTTAACAGAGGGAGATCCCTATGTTCGCCTCTTGTTGAGTCATGGTGCTCCAGCTGCCGGATAAGGGCCGGGGCATCAGGGAGTGAGGTGAAGCCCAGAGCAGGCAGGAGGTCCTCCAAGCCCTCCATGGGGACGAGACATGTTTTCTGGCTTCCCATTGGGGTGCTGTGAAATCTCTGCCAGAAAATGTGCAAATCTCTGTCTCCTGGGGCACTGGGAATTAAGAACGTCAGGTTAAATCAGCTCTTCCGGAGAGGAAAATCTGCAGAGTAGATGAGCTCAGAAAGTTCAAGGCAGGGATTCAAGTTTCTCTTGCTGTTGATTAATCTAATGTGAAATACAAAGGGCAGGGATGGGAGGAGGTTCTGGAGTGGTTTCAGGAACATCCCTAAATAAAGCCCGCTGCAATCGCCCGAAGGTGACACTGAGACAAGCGAGCTCTGTGAGGTCTCAATAAGAAAGGAGAACTGGCAGCTTTCTGGCCAGCTTCAGAAAAAGCACTGCAGGGAACTGATAATACATAAAAATCAAAGAGCAAGGAAAGACCTTGCAATACCCAGGGGCTCCTGGCTGTCTTGGGGACAGGGACATGCACCGTTGGGGTGGTTGGTAGCAGTGTCTGCAATGGTTGCTTTCTCTGGAGGGAGCAATCAGAGCACTGTGTTGGGAAATGCAGAGGAGCTTTATAGGTTTTCTTGAAAACAAGTTAATGCAACAATATTTAAGAAAAGAGAGAAATTGGACTGGAGGTGAGAAGAGGCATGTAGAAATTTTTCTAGTTACTCCTTGCAAACCCTTTTCAATTTGACTGTTTCCCCTGTGATGTGAAAAATCTGAATATGAATCTGGGCTTTCTCTGCTCGCTCCCTGTTGACCTCATCAGAAATACTGAATACAGGAAAAAAAAGGAACAATAAATTGCTTTATGCAATTCTATACAGGAAAACCCTTCACTTACCCTCACAGGCAGTCCTTTCCATCTGTTACCTAGCTGTGCTGGCTCTGGGTTACCTCAAAAAGAAATCTTAATTGAGGCAATGTCAGGTCAGGAGAGAATGATAAATCCATTTTCACGGGCTTGCTTTTGTAACCTGCTTCGGTCTTAATAGAACCGCGCTGGGCGTCGTGTATTCCAAGATTTTCCCCGTCTTCTTTCTAATAAAAAGGTTCTCATAATATTTTTCATCCCTGCCCAGGCAGCTGTTTTTGTGCAGTTTGCTTTGTTTTTAATAGCCGTGCTGCCCTTGGCGCTGCGCACTGAGTTTAACATGGGAGAGAGGATCTGCGCCTCACACGGGAGACTGGATCAAGGGTGCGAGAGCAGAAGGATTATCCTGCTGCTTTGTCAGATAGGGAGATGACATGAGGAGACTAATAGGAGAGTTTTAACGGTATTTAGAGACTTAACTGGCTCTGAGCGCTCCCCGCCCGCTATTATAATAACAGGTAGCAAGCTGGAGCGCGTTCACAATTACGGCTGGGTGTTCTGCACGCTTTGTGGCTGGGGTTGGACTTGGGTCACTTGTAGACACCTTTGTAGAACAGGGAGCAGATAGTTTAGCTAGCTGAGAGGATGTGAAATGCCCTGCCTCTTGAGGGCCGGGGAGCGTTCCTAGACTGTGTCGTCTTCCACTCGGTGAAAAGTCTTTTTCGTGTCACTCTCGGCACTTTCCATCCTCCAGAAGAGTCAATATTAATAAATGACAATTGAGTGAATGGGGGAGCCGTGTTTACCCCGTCGATGCCAGGCAGACAATGAACCTCATCCTGCCCAGATGGCACAGGCTCTACTCCAGGCAGATCAACATAGACCGTTCCATTGAAACAGGCCCAAACACACGCAGTTACAGCGATAGTGTGGTAATTACAGCGCCTCCAGTGACCATCTGGACACAAAAACGGATTTTCTATTTGGATAATAAAACCTCTCCTATGTCTCCAGTATTAGCCGTGTATAGGGACACTAATTGATTTAATTGAAGCGCTGAATGTTGAGCTATGGGTGTTGCCAACCTTGTCAGTCTAGGTACGTGATAGTTTTTAATATCCGTTTGAGCCAAGGCGATTGGGATTTGTATGCTCTGCTCCTAGGTTTGCTGGGAAAGGAAAGTTTGTTGAGGTCCCTGGGGCTGGTCTGGTGCAGTCCGGCTCAGCGGAGAGGTGCTGGACACGGAGCTGTCTCTTGGAAGCTGCCGCAAGCAGTGTCAGCAGATGTTTTTTGCTGAGTATAAGCTAGTGAGGGCTGGTGTGGGTAAAAGTACTTTAATCAATTGTCCCCTGCCAGGACCTGTGGTCAGCAATCAATTGGGTCAAGTGCAGGACAGAACTTCACTGCTCTTGGTAGGGCTGGAGTCTATTAGCTGTCTGGTTGATTAAAAAAAGTTGTCTAGTTGGTAACAACGGCTTCGCTTGCTCTCCAGACAGGCAAAATATCCTCCACTGCTGCAGGTGAGAGTTGCAAAATGCATGTTACATGCTCGGAGGCTCCCCGGGGAGGAGACATTGGGATAGAGATGGAAAACTGCCGGGATATTTACCCAAACATCCCGAGGGTGGAGGCTCCTGTCAGCTGGCTCCCACAGGAGACTTCAGAAATAATCTTCCCTGATGTTGGTGCACATGTTAATTGAACTTGACAGATGATAATAAAGAAGGCGCGGAAACCAAGAAAGGGCAGAAGGAATATCATTACTCTTGGGACAAGGCAAAAACGGAGAAGTCTTTACGTCCAGAATTTATCCAAGATAACTCGAGATGTTCATCTTTGCTATTTCTGGTGCTAGCGATGGTAGATGCCAGGGGAAGATTGATTCACTCTAAATGGGATAGTCTGTGAAGGTTGTTTCTTCTTATCCTCAATTCACATTGTGGCTTGATCTTGCCACTAGCCCATTTACAGAAATGAAATATTTAGCAAGGGGTCCTCTTTTGATGAAAACTTCCTAGCCAATGCACCTGCATGTTACATGGACAGACTGTTTGCCTGGAGGAGTGAATTCCCAAATATCATGGAGAAATGGCTTCGTGGGTGCCAGAACCCTCCCGTACGAAGCCTGCACATAGAAATTGCCCAGTTTCTTGGAACTCTGTTTTTATGTCCGTGTACCTCGTGGCTAATGTGTAATTAGCCTTAATTAGCGTAATTAGTCCAGCAAACATTTTTTTGTCTTTGGTGGAAGGTCGGCGCGTCCTCCCCTTGCTGGATCAGCGTTCTGGCCCGGTGCTCTTGGCAGCAGGACCCGCCGGTGCCTGCGGAGCCGCTTGGGCTGGCGCTGCGAGCGGCGTCTCGTGCTGCGCTGCCCGGTGCAGCCAGCTCCTTGGAGCAGCGCTTGGTGCCCAAGGATGCGGTGGGGTGACATTATCTCCTGTATTAAACATCCACAGAAGGACCCGCTCCGTAGAGGCGACAGTCACCCTGGGATTAACGTGGAATAACCTCTTCAGCAGCCGGGTGATGCTCACTGCGAGGTTTCAGGGAGGACTCCAATCCTCCCATCGCAGCTCCTATTGATGTGTGTTTCCTAATTGTGGGCACTCGTATTTTTTCTTGTAATTACCAGTAAAGTGCCTGAATAAGAGCCGAGATGCTTTTCCCTGACTGGCAGGAGCACAACACCCACTGATGAGTCAGTGGAGAAGAGCTCCCACTTTGCAGGAGAGGGGTATTTGGGGAAAGGGAGGGGAGAAGAGGAAGAATAGCAGGCAGAGTGTTGTAGAATAAATGACATTTGTTTAAAGACACATTAGAAGATTAATGATGGGAGTTAAAGTATGAAAGCAACAGGGCCTGAGTGTAATATTAATGGAACCATTTTCTTTGCCATCTCCTGCAGGAACTCTTTGGAAGCGTCGGTGGGGAGGAGAGGAAATCACTTTACAGTAATAACTGTTATTTATATAGGAGAACAGCATTGAATGCATCAAAATGTGAGGTTTCAAGGTAATAACTGGACCCTCACAATCATTGTTATCCTTTTAAAAGGCAATTTCTAGGATGGTGGATAGATGAAGGAAATAGTCCCAATCCTGAAACTGATAGTAAACAAGGGTTTTTTATTATTGTTATTATTGTCATTAGTCAATTCCCAATCTAATAAGATTGTACTAAGAAAAAGTAAAAAAAGGAAAGAATTGGAAGAAATGAAAATGATAACCATCTTTGTAGCATTTGCTGGGGCCATTTGATAGGCTCCTTAATGACTTACGGCTTAGTCTTGGTTCCCTCTGGGGTCAATGTCAAAACTCCTATCATAGCATCTTCAGTTGCCATAGAGAGCAGAGGAAAAATGAAGATGTGGACTGTTCTTGGTCACCTTTTCTCATCTAGGGATGGCTGTGTACCAAATCGTATAACCAAAATCATACATTTCCGTGACAGGATTTGCAAGTGATGCTCTGCAGGAATAGCCGTGTACCACAGAAGCCACAAGTTAGCCCTGTGAAGCCACATAAGACTGCACGGACTGAGCACCACAGGGCTTGTCCTGGGAGGCCAGCTCAAACCAAGAGGCTGTCTCTGGCTCTGGGTATATCTAAAATGAACATTTTTGACTGTGCTTCATGCTTGCACAAACCACAAGGCTGCTCTTTTTGCAGGGATCAGGACACATTCATGAATCATTCATGAGGAAGGGTTGGGGGTAGCAGGGAGGGATGATAATATTCTCCAAGAAGCCAGAACATAACAATAACTTGACCAGCTCTCATTTTTAATAACCTATGGGTCTGTGAGCAGATCAGATAGATGAGTTTAAGCAAACCCTCGCCTCCCAAACTGGCTTTACAATTCAGAGCAACTAGGTCATTCATCAGAGCTGTATAAAACCTCTCAGATGCTGAGAGAAGTAAGAAGTTGAAAAAGAGGCAGAGAGGGGAGGGAAGGCACTGTCCTGTTTTCCATAATTTTAGAATGAGAATTAGACACAAGCCCCAATTCATCCCAGTAGCACTTAAATAGGAATCAAGCCTCATGGGGTGAATGTTTTTGCCCAACCTTTTCTAAGGGGCCACAGTTTTTCCTTCTAACTGAAAGAGGGGGCAGTGGGGATGGGGGTCTGGGAGTTTTGGGGTGACAGTGATTTGTCCTCGTGGAGGTGGGCCAGGGCAGTGCTCACTCTGGGGGAGGCGGGAAGGCTGATAAAGCAGCCTGTCTCTCCAGACGAGTTCTGCTAGCTGGGATAATGAAAGAGAATTGAATCAGCGAGGGCAGTTGACATAGTTCCCTGTTGCAGAGAGGTTTGCAGTATTGTGTTAAGACGCCGTTTATAAATTTTGAGAATTAGGGAGAATGTGATGCTGTCTGCCGCTAGCAGCCCTAACTGTTGGTGTGACAGCACCCAAAGCAAACTCCTGATGGACCAGCCTCAACTATCTACCAGAAAAGCAAGGTGGGTGCAGGCAGGTAGCAATAGGGTGCTACTGGCAGATACCTTTTCCCCTGGGAACCCCTCAGTGTGTACTCAGGCTTGCAAATGTGGTTGGTTTCTGCTCCTGTGTTTGTTATTAGGATGGTCAAAAAGTAGGAGGGCTTAATGATCTGAGCCATGGCTTTAATTAATCAGCATAAATGTTGCTTATTTATAACAGAGAACAAAGTCTATGGTTAACTCTATTTTTTTAATTAAGCTTATCACTGTGAACCTGATCCAGTTGTTGCTACAGGGAGGCAGCTAATTCGGTATCCTCCCGAAGAAGGCTCATTATAAGCTAGGAGGGATGTAATTCACTCTCCTCAGCCTGTTTTAGAAGACAAATCTATCTGGTTGTGGTGTTTCTCTTTCATGACCCAGTGCTGGTGCCAGTTCTGCTCTGATCCCACCAGCTGGTCCTGCACTCTGCTGCTGCTGCTGCTTCCCCTGTGCCTGAGGGCTGAGCTGTTCAGAACTGCTCAGCGTCTGGAGTACCAGTTCCTCTGCCTTTCCGTCTGCTTGTTCACTGCAGGGGTTTGTGTATGTGTGTGTGATTTACCTTGCCCAACTGATTTTTTTTTTTTATTATTTTTCTTGCTTTCTCTTCCCATACCTTTTCCCATTACTGTGCATTGTATTTAAAACTCAATTAGCAGTCTGCTAATAAGAGGGATGCAAAGGGAATGAACCCATGTCAGAGTTCAGGGAGAGGAGAATCCCTGTCTTGTTTTCCCATCCAGGAGCTGAAAAAAAAATGGGGGAAAGGCAGAGAGGAAGAGGCAGGAAGACATTAAAGTCGACTATTAAATTACTGAGGACTGAGTGTCAAAAAATAAATAGAGACTGTGTGGATTGATGAAAATTGGATCTGAAGGGCTTCCACATCTGTGTGGCAGCTCTTTAGCATCTCATTTTGGTATGACTCAGCAGGAAAAGTTGTTTTCTTTCTGACGGTAAAGCAAAGAGAGGAAAACAATCCTGAGATGCGTCAGTAAAGGGCTTGGGTCGCATTGTTTTGTAATTGGATCAAACTCCTGCATGTAGTTTAATTAATGCAACTGCATCTTACGTGAAGTGGGTGAGGTTTTTGTTGTCACCTTTTCCCACCCTTGTTCATCATCCTCCCCTTGGCCTCCCTGTGGTCACCTGCGCTCCTAGGACAGCCCTGCAGTCTGGGCACTGCCTGGGCAGAGGGGTAACGGCTGGGTTAGCCAGCTGAAGGAGAAGCTCGTGCTAAGAAGTGATGTTTCCTGTGGAGTAGGTGCATACGGAGAAGTTAGTCTAAAGGCCATTTCAGCGCACTTGCTAGGGACAGATGATTACCTAAATTAGATGCTCTGAATTGCCTTCTGTGGGGTTCCTATTCTTTCCATTGACTATCAAGTCTCAGAATTTAGTTTGAATCTCCCGTCCATGCTGTGCTCAGCCACCTCGCGTTGACACTGATCTCTGTACAAATACAGAGAAAAATTCTCCTGGAGAATTTTCCGTGCAGCTCTCACAGAGCTGCCTTTTAGTTGCCTGGCTCCCTGCTTCTCTGCCCACCACGCACCCAAACAAATGCTGCGGGAAGGGGCTGGCTGAGGGCTCGTCGGGCTCCGAGGTGAGCAGGGCTTGTGCACACAGGCACCTTTTCTGGGGCTACCAGCCACGGACTGGGTGGTTTTCATTCCTTGCTCTCTTTGGTGGAGCGACCCTTCCCTCAAACGCTTTGTTAATTAACAGTCTTTTGGCTTGCTGAGTCCCTTACTTGCCACATGATCTCGTAAAACGTTGGGCACACTGCTTTATCTCTTTCTGCGTCTTTTCCTCATCCCTCATAAAAGAATGAAAGTCATTCCACCTATCATTTGTCTGTCTCGTATCTCTAAAGGAACTGTCATATCTGGCATCTACAGCCAGCATGGTAGATCCTTGTTTTGGATACATCTTTTAGGGATTTTTAATAGTAGCTGTGTCTAATGACTCGTAACAAGAAGAGAACCAATGCAAAATATTTGTGAGCTCTGCACGTTGTTGAAAGCGGAACGCCAGTTCCTTAGGTCCTGAGACTTTTTTCCTCTTCTCACCTTGACATTGCAGATGTATCCAAAGCTATTTGCTGTCTTTGTATATACAATTAAATAGCTGGCTGTGGCAGGGCTGGAACTTGGGCTTGGTGCTTGTGCACTCCGTCGTTTGGTCTGGGCTGTGCATCCTCTGCAATGCGCTGGTTCTTGCCAACCCGGGAAGAAATTAGCAAAGATGCTGTGTAGTGATGCCAAAACCCTAACATCCTTGAAATGAGGGAGCTGCTGAAAGAAGAGCAAATTCACGCTAATGGCCAGGCTCCCAGGAAGGGTTAAGAGGAAGACAGAAGTCCTATTCCAAACCTGACTTGCGTAAGTGGAAATCCATTGGCTTTACAAGTTGTCCTCGGCTCCTTTAATCTGGAAGCATGCTGGAGGTTTGAGAAATCACTCCATCTGGAAGGGATAAAATGTCAGATCTGGAAACGTTGCTCTCCTTGCATCACTGACAATTTGTAAATCCTAAAGTATTGTACAGATTTGTGTGCGTGCTGGAACCGCCTGGGCTGACACCGAAATGCAGCCGTTTCATGGGATGGAGCTCCTCTGCGCTGCTGTGATGAGTCTGGTCACACAACATGTTTGGGGGGTCTGTGTGACCAGGAAGGCAGAGGGCATCATCTGGGAGTTTCCTTTTCGGCTTCTCAGTCCTTTGGCAGTCTCTTTCCCTCAGTCGTGGTTGTTGCCCACACTCAAATGCAGAGTCCCACAGCTGCACTGAGCTTTGCCATCTCTCAAATCTGTGATTATAACTATAAATCCTGACTGACTTACACCTCCCCTCCCTTTCTCTCTCTCTCTCTCTCTTTTTTTTTTTAATATTTTTCTCCTTAGAATTTTGCATATTATTTGGCTAGAAGGGCACTTGGGATTAGTGTGGTTATTTTTCTTGTATTTATACTCTCTGCTGACTTAATTAAGTTCTTGCCTGTTCGTGGTCTCGCCGAGCTAGCTGACTCCACCAGGGCTTCCACTGCTCCTCTAAAATCTGCAGCTGCTGCTGGTCACCCGAGACCATGGAAATGGGCAGAAAAGCTTCCTCTCGAAGCTCTGCTCATCTTCCTGTTATTGAAACAGCAGACAAGCAGGAAAACAATGTTCCCAAATTCAGTCTCTTGTTAGATGGGTTCAGGTGGAAGGTCTTTCTGCTTTTCTTTTCAAGTCCATCTTGCTGGAGCCCTGATCATTTATTCCCTGCCTCAACCCGACCTTACACCTCAGCAAGGTTAAGTCAATCATTTCTCTTTCTTCCTGCTTTTCTCTCCTCATTTTGAGGAACTCTCTCAACAGATTTTTCTGGGGGATTTAATAGGACTTATCTAGTTGTAGATCAAATTATTTGAATTAACAGATCGGGCCTTATCCGCAGCTGGTTTTGTACAAGAGGATGGTCCAAAATGGTGTTATCTGATTTTGGAAATGGCACTTCCACTTCAGACCGCTTTCTTACTCCTTTGTGCTGTTCTGATTCTGTATTGATGCTGAGATGGTTCACCAGCCGCCTTGCAGCAGGATTGGTATTCGGGCGGGCGGATGAGCTGTACCCGAAGAGCAGGACCTTGTTTCATTAGAATTCTTTCTTTTCCCCCTATGCATCAGGCTAGGGAGTGAGGGAATGAGATGAGACCTGTCCTACAGATACCTGCTCTCCGGATGGCAGTCACGAGTGTTTCCATGCACACTCAGGGAGGATAGAGCACAGCTGTCCATCTTCCCTCAGATGGGGAGTTTCCAGGAATGTTATTTTGGTTTTATGTACACAAAGCAATTATTAAAGAGAAGGAAAGATAAGATGCATTTTGAGCAGCATAAAATAAACAGCCCTGAGCTGTTTTCCATCATCCCTCCTCTTCTCTTTCTTTCCTGAATTGGCTCTCTCTGGATAGCAGAAATGAGAAGGAAGCTTCATTTAAATGCAGATTTTAGGTGTTGGCCAAGAGCGATAAATAGCCCTCTGCTACTCTGATCAAACAACCATTATCAAGTCTCTTTGTGAAGGGGAGAGTTTATATTATTAAGGATTTTTTTCCCCTCGATGAGATCCATTTTCCTCTCCGAGTAATAGTGCATTGATGACTTTTTGTTTTATTTTTAAGCCGCACTTCAGCGATTATAATGGAAACACAATCCCACCTGTTTCTCCACTGGAGCTGTACTTGACAGCCTGGTAATGAGGAAGCTGGCAAATTTCTTAGAATTTACTGTATTGACAGCCTGAAGGGTTGATACCAAAGACAGCCAAGGGAGATTTGCAAAATAAGGCAACTTTGCAGCCCTTTCTGCTGAGCTGCTCCTCACGGATGAACCTGGTTACTGGGTTTCTGGGCTGGTTGGGGTGAATGAAGCCAGGAGGTGTTTCAGGTGGGTCCTGGACCTGAAGGCAGTGCAGCCCATAGGAGAGGGCAGTGCAAATGCCCAGGAGCAGGAGAGGGCTTGGAGATGATCCCGTCACCCTGGGGCACCTCCTGCAGCTGCTGTGTCCTAGCCAGACATCTGTACGTGGAGGAGTGCTGTGTTCTGTGGTATTTCTTTGGTACAAAGGGTTCTTGGGTTGGAGAATAAGAAAAGATCCATTCAGGTGCTGGTATTAGCTCTGCTATGTGCATTCCTAAGTCTGGTGGAACTTATATTGCAGTTTTTAATTTGAGAGTCTGTTTGCTATGGGAACATAAAGGATTTGGAGGAATGTGTTTGTAATATAAATTAGAAAAGGTTATAGATGTGACCTTACCTCAAAGGAGAGACCTGAGAAATTATGGATGGATTCATAACTTTTTTACCTTGGAGGTAAAAAGAGAGGTTAGATAAAGTGAAATATCTTCTGTTTGCCCAGCCAGTTTGCTCTGTTAAATCTGCATGTTCAAGCCACCAGACTGGGGATGGCCGTTGCGTTGCTCAGTGTGGCTTTACATTTCAATGTTGTGAAAAGCATCTGAGGAAAAGTGGGTGTTAATAGTGTTAATAAACTTAATAGGGAAAGGTCAGCGGAACGCTCTTTGCTGTGTAGTATATAAAACTCCCAGGAGCATCCGTTCCACGTTATTGTATTAAAAAAGCAACTTTGTTGGATCCTGGTAGCCCCGTGGAGGAAGCAGTGCCGGGCAATGAGACCTGCAGCGGTGCCCGTGCGTGTGCTGACCCCGGCTGCTCTGCCCTACTCCGCAATCCCAGTGACACGGAGCAGGGAGGAACTGCTCGGGGAGGAATAACCCTCCTCTGCGCAGGCTTCTTAGGGGAAGGGGGAAAGGCAAAAGACTTTGGAGTATCTACCTGTGCTTTCCCCATCGTGCTTGTTGCTGTGGGGCTGGAGAAATCCCAGAGGGCATTTCCGAGAGGGAAAGATGGAGTGAGTTTGTTGGTTCAGAGCAGTGACCGCTCTCGTGTCTTATAGCATTTCTTTGGCTCCCTGTAGGCTGGTGTTTTGCAGGTGCCGTTTTGTCGTTCTTGCTGTCTAATCATTAACTTGGAGTGCTTAATTAGAAACTTGTGCTTTATGGAAATTTGCAGTTGAAAAGTCAATTGTTGCTTAAGTTTTGAACACCTGTAACTTAGCTGTTTTGAAGCAATATCTACATTGATAAAATCTTTTGGTTTATAGCCCCTTGGGTTTGTGCTTTCTCTGCTGGTTGTTATGAAAATTTGGGCATATTGAGTTAAAACATGGATTTTTATAAAAGGAATGTTTATCTGTTATGATCAGAATGTCCATGGGGAAAGATGTTTCCAACGAGCTCTTGAGAAACACTCGACGTCTGCTAGCCCATGTTGACTTCACTTGAAGCTGTTTGAGTTTTAGTCCCTCTGAAGTCCTGGTGGTGCTGAATCGGGCATCAGAGACCCGGTTGTTCCTGACTCCCTCTGAAGGATTTTTCTCATGATTTGTGGAGAAGGTACCCTAAATTGGAGACATTTATTATGATGGGGAGGAGAGGAGTGATTTCTGAGGCTAGCACAGTTCAAAGATTTGACTGTAAGTTTTCAGGATTAAAGATTTACTTGATGCATCTTCACATATTTAATAGACAGGAATGGATGAAAGGGAATTTAAATAAAGATTTTAGTTCATACTTAATGATGCTGCTATTAGATGAGCTTTGGCACTGCATCCCAAGACATAAAGTTTTAAAATGAACCTTTTTTTAAAACATTAAATGACCTTTTTCATCCACTAGCTGTAATATATAAAGATTAGTTCAGCCTCATTACCCAGTCCATTCTGTGGCCCGGTTTAATATTTGGCAAAACTAACTAGTCTCCCAAAATGCAAGCAGACAAATTTTGTGTGGGTTCTGCCACGAGCCCCGCAGGGACATGGGAAGCTGCGATGTAGCTTGATTAGTAGCTGGTTTGTGCGAGTGCCACCTCCGTGGTGGGACAGATACCTGTGTCCCCCGTGTCATATAGTGCGAAAAAGAGAGGGGAAAACGGCAAGAGAAGAAGGCACCTGAGCGGAGTGGCGTGTGTAGCCCCAGGGTGCTCCTCTGGCAGGAGCAATAGCTCCACATCTGTGCAGATGTGCCCGCTCTCTCCTCTGCTTCCCCATGCCCAGCCAGTCGTCTGGCACTGGTGGTGCCTCCTTACGTGGTGGATATAGAGACGCTCTGGGCGGATGGTTGCAGGCAGTCGACTTGAAGAGGCTCAAGCTTCCTTTGAGGTCAGATGGTTGGATGGTTTGGGAAGTGCTGCAGAGTAATGCACGCTTCCAGGAGATGGCCAGCTTGCTGGAGTTTAGCTGCCAGTGGGTTTACTTGTTTTACTCTGTTTCTCCTTGTCTTAAAAAAAACCTCTCAAAACTATATATAAAAAGGCACCCGTACTGTATTTTGTTCCATATGCTCTGAAACGCCATCCGACTGAGCCCTGCTAATCCCCATATCACCAACCTATGCAGTGCAGGGTCTGATTCGGAGCCAAGCTGGGACTCAGTTACTGCTGAGCTGTTCCTGTGAGTGGCATCGCCCCTGTCGGAATGGTTTTGGGAAAGACAAGGTGAGCATTGGTGCCTTTCTAATACGCGCAACAAAAAAGGATGCTCTTCCTGCTCAGATAAGATTGAATAGCTCCGTGCTGGAATGAGATCTCGTATTAGCAGGGATAAGCCTGCCGGGGTGCAGAAAGTTCTGCCAGCTCATAAAGAAACACTGTGATTAATGCCTGACTCCAATTTCTTTCGTGCCTCCCATCAGGAAAACAAAAATAACACTGCACGTTCCCTCGCTGCGCCTGGTGCGGACTCGAGTGGGCAGGCCCAGGAGCTGAGTTCAGGAGTCAAGTGCTTTCTGTTTGGAAAATATTTGTCCCTTCCCACCCGCTGCTGCCCACCCGCTTCCTGAAATACTCCCCCTCGGAGGGCTGCTCCGCTGTGCCAGCGCTGCAGGGAGGGAGCTGGTAGGGGTTTGGGGATGCTGTTTGCACCCCCTGCCAGCGCCTTGCCTGGCTTGGGGCTGCTGCCGAGGGCTCTGCCCCTGCGAGCAGGCAGGTAACGCAGCAGGACGCCCGCAGTCTGGCACCCTGGGGGTGGGAAAGCAGATGGAGAGGCCGCGCGTGCGAGGGATGCAGGATGCGCTAATAAAAACTCCCCCGGGAGCAGGCGCTGGAAGGGGTGCTGGGGATCGGGGGGCTCTGCCCCAACCTGACGGCTCTGGTTTGTGCCCTGCTCTCCGCAGCCGCCGTGCTGGATGACCCGATGGAGTGCAGCAGGGGCGAGAGGCTGTCCATCACCCTGGCGAAGAACCGCATCAACCGCGCGCCCGAGAGAGCAGGCAAGGCCAAGGTGGAGGTGGACATCTTCGAGCTGCTGCGGGACAGCGAGTATGAGACGGCCGAAACCAGTAAGTCCTCCCGCACGCGCGTGGCCTCCGCGAGCTCCTCGGGGCCTCCAGCCCATCGACACTCTTTTTCATACACCTGGGGATGCACAGGCCAAAAACACCACTTTTGGGCCAAGCTAGCAAGTAGCATCTTGCAGTGAGCCAGGCATCTCCTGATCCCACAGGAGACTTGGTCACTCGTTGGTCCCGTGTCTTGGCCCGAGCACCTTCCTCCAAGGTGAGTGAGGCCGGGCAGCTCTTCATGGGCTGCAGGTGAGAGACGCCGTGGGCGAGTTTGCTGTGATTACACTATTTTATACACGAAGTGCAATTTTCAAGTCGTGTTCAAAATGGTATGCGTTGAAATGAGCTATTTTTGAAAGAGCCATATACATTCTGTGTCGCTTGAGATGCCTTCGGTACAAACAGATTTCTAGTATAGGTGTTCCTTCAGATGCCCAATATGTCAATCCATGTGCTTATGAATAAGAAAACTTGATTGCCAGTGTCTCGCAGACCTCTCAGGAGCCATAGATTCTATGTGTAAGTGGGAAAAATCCTTTGCAATAGGATAATTTTCCTTCAGAATAACATTTAAGAGAACCTTTACAGTTCCAAAGAGGGCTATTAGTTTTTTTTTTTTTTAAAGTAGGCTTGAAAACGCTGCAGAAATCATTTCAAACAACAGCAGTTTTAGATTAGTTTCCCTGTGGCTTTTGGTTCCAAGCCTGGGTAAGCTGCAGAGAGCCATAAAGTTGCGGGGTTTATAAATGGGGCTGGGGCTTTTATTTTTGCCCCGCTTTTGCCCTGGTTCTGCGCCGTGCTCAGTGGCAGGTCGGGCGCCGGCGCTCAGCACCCTCCAGGAGTGGAGCTCGGCTCGCTGCTGCTTTCCCAGCTCGGTGCGTGCGCCGGTTATAGACGCGTTCGATGAACAGCGTGCGCTGCAGCGGGTACCTGGGTGTCTATTTATAGAGACGTCGCCCGCGAGGTGCTTAAATGAAAATTACCGTGTGCGGCTTCGCAGGGAGCGTTTAAAACAGCGGCTCCCACTCCACCTTTTAGGATCCCTTGCATCTCCCACATTTTTTGTTCTCTCTGTTAGCCCAGGATTGAGCCCATGCTGCTTCCTCCTCGGTTGGCACAGCAAGAGGGTCAATCCAGTGACCTAGTCACCTGTCCCGAGCAGAAGGCGTAGGGGAAACCTGTGTGGTGGCTCCAGAGCCATTCCCACTTTTCCCCTCAATATTATCCCAGTAAATCTCTCAGGGAATGAGCAAAATGCCTCTTTTGTTTGCTTTACCCTTTTGTTTCTAACTTGGAGATAAATGGTAGCAGCATTTTTAGTTCTCTTCTTCTTTCCTTTCTCACAAATCTTTATGAATTTGTTATTTTACCTTCTCTCAGGAAACTGGCCAGATTACCAAGCGACCCCAGGGTTGTGGTAAAGATCCTGAGATGGATTTCTTTGTTATTGTGCCCAAGTAATGTTGCTCAGAATTATTTCTCTGTGGAAATATAATACTAATTAGTTGCGAAGGAAGTATTTTGCAAGGATGTGTTGATTTCAACAAATGTGGGAGAAAATGGAAATGAGATAAATGAGAAAATAATCTTCCATTTTGAGTTTTCACTTGGTGATTTACTTTGTTTTGTCTACTTTGACTTACTGAATATAAAAAGTTAGAATGTAGAGCAAAATGTTTTGATTTTGATGAAGTGAGATTTCACAGAAAGTTTTGCCATATGCTATTTGCCTTTTCTCCAGAGGGAAGAATGTCTTGAAGTATTTCTTATGAAAAGAAAAATCTGGGTTTTGCGTGGCTCAGCTATTAATGTCGCTGAAGTTATATTTCATTTATATTGATAGCAGAGAAGAATCAGATCCTTAACTTGAATTTCAAGGCTATCATAGTTTTCAAGTAGCTGACTTGCTGGCTTTAATAGAGCACTGATTCTTGTTATCGCACGTAATATTAATAAAAGTAGTTTAGATGTTTTAGCGTGTGACTGCAAAGCTGTTATCTGTTTAATGCTGTTCTCAAATTCCACGCTCTTTGAATCATTCTTAAGTATCAGAGCTAGTATGTTTAGCTGAATGATGCAAGAAATGTTGTTCTTGCCTCCCATCGGTGATTTTTCATATACAGTTAATGCTTTCAGAGAAGTACTCTTTGTGAGTTGGTTTTTATTTTAGTGTAGAGCTATTTTCCTTTTTTTTTTTTTCTTCCTCCTGACTGACTCAGACATGTAACTGTTATGGGTGCATAAAACTCGCAATTTCTACAGGCGGTAAAAAATGAGTTGATCTTAATCACAGTCATGCATGATTTGCTATTTCAGCTTTATGTATGCAGGTAGACAAACACGGACTGTTCCTGCAAGCAACATCTGTAAATTACTGTGTTTTGAAATAAGTTTCTGGTGAAAGGGTACGGATAGAGGTGTTTTGCCTTTGTAAGCAAAGTCTGTTTTCTCTGTGTATTTGATGTTCAACTCCTTTTACAGAGATCCAAAATGACTTGTTTAATCATGTCTTTGTCTAAAACACCTCATTCCCTTTGAGATCCGGGGAGGGAGTGGATTTTCCCACTTATCACCCCCTCTGTGACTGCCTTATGCTTTGGAGTCTAGGAAGACACTTTCTGTTGCTAATCCAAACATCTCAGGGCAGGTCAGAAGTCAGAGGAGGTTTAATTTTCACTGATTCACTGATTAAAGAACCTGATTTGTGCATTCCGGCACCACTGGCTCAAATGGGGGGGTATTTGTGTCTCCCCAGCACCTTCTGCTCATGCATTTAGCAGTTTTAGTTTGAGAGCCAAGTCCTGACCATTTTTTCAAGATCCTCTGATATATTTTGCAGTCATGGAAATGTTCAGGTAATTGCATAGCTTCCCTGCTCATTTATTTTCAATTAGAGACAGGAATGGTCCTTGCTTGCTGCTTTAAACCCTCGTAGCAGTGAGGGAGGTGCTGCGGTTTGCACTGGTTGGGGATGCTCTGCCTGGAGCCCTCTCAGCCCTGCTTTGTGCAGGTGAAGTTCAGCTAAATGATTGCAGAGCTGAGCAGGGAGCAAGATCCTCTCCTGCACAGGGTACTGCTGCTATGGCTCCCATATACTGAAATAGGAACAGAACTACATGACACGGGTACCACCAATACCTGTGTTTTTTGGGTTAGTTGATGTTGTCGGCAGGATGATGCCACTGAAGTGTCCATACACACTATCGGGGATGAATTTTTGGTTCCGGGCTGACATTCCTGCAAGTGCTTGTGTGAAGCCACAGTGCAGGATGGTAGCAGGGTGAATCCCCTTCTCCTTATTGAGACCAACAGCGCTAGGTAATGTTCTGCAATAGGAAATGTGTTTGGATTACAAGAGAAGCTCTGCCACCACGGCCTAAACCTCTGCCTCGGGCATCTCTGCTTCGTTTCCATTCATTCTCCTCGTTTCCGCTGGAGGTTTCACCCTCGGAGTGATGAGCTGGTTCTCTTTTCCCTGACAGTTGTTACAACTCTGTTGCTATGACTACTTAACCCACGTTTTGTTCTCGGCTAGCAGAGACCAGAGGGAAGGTGCCTGCCAAACTTTCTCCTGTGTGCACAGCAAAATTTCCCTCAGGACTCTTGCCTCTGCGTCCTGTGGATAAACAGGACCCTGAGCTGCACCTTCCTCCTTGATGCTCCATGCAGGAAACCCAAGGGTTGGCTGCAGCCTGCAGGGACTGAGGAGTGATGCTCAATGAGAGGGCAGTTTCCAGATCGCTGGATCTCTTGTTTAAAGGAACTGCTGAAGAGGTATAAGTGCCTGTAAATTTTTTTAAGCACAGAGGAAAAGCAAGTGCTTGATTCCTTTGAAGAGGCTGCGGAGAAATATTGCTCGAGTGCTGTGGCAGGCTGAGTTGTGCAGGGTGAGAGCATGGAAGGAAGAAAAACCCCAGAGAAGATGTTTGCATATATCACTGGCACTTTCTGTGAGAAGTGAGGGATATTAGGATGCCTAGGGACCTGCTAATGCACAGAGCTTGTAGCAAGTGCTTTTTCAGCCTGATTGTCTGGTAGTCTCATGCGGGGACTGATGGTGGGTGTACAGTGTGATCTTAGCTCATCTAAAAGCCTTTCCACGCAGAAAGGTGAAGTCCAGGCCTTGGGTAGAGATCACTGAGTCCTCCTGACCCCCAAGAGCAGCAGCTCTAGGTTTGTAGTGAGGAAAACAGCAGGGGAGAAACAGTTGTGGAATTGGACTTGAGTCAGAGGATTTCTGGATTAATTTTGTATGCCTTGCTTGTGCGAAATGTGCACTTCAAAAACTCCTACCCATGGAGTTATTGAACAAGGCAGTCTGCATGTGAGAGCAGCTGAAATTTCACCATTAATAGTGGAGGCATCCTTCTGTTTCCGTCCTGTTTCTCAGGTAGAGAAGTCAAACCAATTCCCCAGAGCCACAAACCAAGTCTTCAGCTTTTGGCCTCATGTTGTAGCCACTAGACTATAGAAACTGAGTCTAGGACCAGAAATGCTCATCTGATTGGATTTTGTGCAGAAAATGGACTGTAGATATTCACCTGCTGAATATTACATTGAACATCGTAGCTCACAGTATTAAAAAAAAAAAAATGTAATATGCTCTCATTTGATGTCCAGCCTTGATTTAAAGACTTCATGTTGATAGAAAATGTACTGTGTCCTGTAGTTATGACCATTTTGATGATTAATTTCCCCTCGCAGCAAAAAAAGAGTATGTTTGGTATGAATTTTTCTGATTTCCTTTCCCAGCTGCTGAATCTAGATAACCTTTTTTTTTACCATCAAAAGCTTGTCTGACAATTAAGCCGAAGACCTAAAGTAAGGATGGAAGCTGTGTGCATGTGGCTTCTGTTGTGCGGTTAGGAAGGACCCACGTGCGTGGGCTCGTTGCTTCCCAAATAAG
>JAWLRI010000100.1:1070801-1130132 GCA_034781795.1 Crypturellus tataupa | reverse complement strand
GGAAGCTGTGTGCATGTGGCTTCTGTTGTGCGGTTAGGAAGGACCCACGTGCGTGGGCTCGTTGCTTCCCAAATAAGTGCATTGCTTCCCAAATAAGCAATGGTGCAAATGACCCTTGCAAAGTCTTGGGGTTCTGAGGCTCTCCCCTCTGTGAGGCTTTGCCCAGGCATCATCTCTAGAGGAGCCTTTCTGAGCTGTTTTGCTGATTGGGGTTGCATCAGGGAGGTGGCACCAGCTGGGATAGTCCTTGGAGTGCCATTTGGCTAAATTTGTGCTGTGAATTAAAGGAACAAAAAAGATTGCAGTTCCAGCCGCAGAGCTTGAGGGGAGAGATTTAACTTCTTCATTTTGTCAGGGTCTTTTTATTGTTCTACTAACCTCGGTGGCATGGAGCCAGAAGATTAACTACTGCCAGGGAGAAAAAAAAAATTAAAAAAAAAAGAAAAACAATAATGCACTCCTTATTATTACCACTAATCTCTGCAGAGGGTGAGGGGAAAAAAATCATTTGAGTTTGTTTCCTGTGATATGATGCTTTAAAGCTAGGTCACCGCTGTGTTTAGTATCTTCCATAAACTGCACTTAATGTTGTCCCTGGAGCAAAGCAGACTGGGCTAAGGAGGGATATTTTAAAATGGAGAGAGACCGTAGTTCAGTGTGAAAGACAGGGCATTACAGGGGATTGGGGTTGAGCTCAGGAGGGATTTGGAAGGGACAGGTGGAGAGGTGACGAATGTAGACCGAGTGACGAGTTGTGTGATGGAGGAGATGGCACCGAGTGCCCTCTGTGTAAGGCGGGTGCTGTAGACAGCATTAGCAACTGGAGACTGAGTATAAAGACATCTCATCTAACACGTATCTCCTCTCTCCGGTGCCCGCAGTGTGCCAGATCCTTCCCAAAGGGGTGGTAGGCGTCCTAGGACCCTCCTCGAGTCCAGCGTCCAGCTCTATCATCAGCAATATCTGCGGGGAGAAAGAGGTAAGTGGCAACATCCCTCCTTGGGGCCATTCTTTGTTGTGGTCTCCACTCGTGGCGGGCACCAAAGTCCTCGCACCGTCTTTGGTGGTTCCTGGCTGTGACGTGACCTTGTGTGCAGCCCCTGTGGAAAGCGACACCCCCTTCCCTGCCTGCTGCTGCTCCATCTCTGCAAACCCTTTTTATCTGTGTCCGACTGTGCGCCTGATTTAATATTTTATAAGCCTTGAACCATCTTGCACTGATCTAGCTCTGCTCTGGGAGAAAGAAATTGAGTTCTTTTCTCATACTTCATCCTTTTAAAGCCAGATAACATCTCTGAGCCATTTAGTGGACTCCGAAGCCTCTGAGCAGGGGGAGTGTCTGGAAGCAGTGCTGCAAATAGCTTGCATTCACAAATGAGTGCTGTTCTTTGCTCCCTGAGAATCACAAGTGTTAAAGAGATGGAAGAGATCTTTTAGACCTAGTGCTCTCGGCTACAGCAGGATGGGTCTCCTGAGTGTATTTTGTAGTGCTTTCTCCAGTTAAATGTCCCAGACAGGCGTTCCATCCCAGGCAAAGACAACCCTGCGGTAACAGATTGCAAGTATGTTTCCCCTGAAATTCATATGCAGTCTGATCTCATCTGTCTCTTCATTTTTTTTTTTTCAGAAATGAAAGGTGAATTCTAGTGCACTTTGTAGGTATTTGTTTCTCCAGCTTGATCCCGTCTGCCCTCCTAGTGGCGTAAACCCACAGTAACTCCATGTGATTTATGTCACAGGAGCATCAATTGGTGCCATTGAGTTAAATGTTATACAGCAACCCAGGCAGAGACATTGTACTTGCAGACATCCATCACTTAAAGAGTATCCACATTTTTCCGACTGAGGCTTGGGAGGATGGAGTGACTGGCCTGAGGTTCACAAGGAGCTGGTGCTAAAACTTGGAAATGAACCTGCATCTCCTGAGCTGGTCCAAGGATTGTCCATCCTCTGTTAGCAGTGGTTGTTGCAAGTCTCCATGTGCATCTGGCTTTGAGGATAATCCACAGGCTTGTACTGGAGCTGTCCTGTCTCTTTAGTTAAAGGAATTATTCTGTTGCTTATAGTTAACTCCCCCTTTGCTAGCAGAGCTCCGGGTGAGGACTGCAGAGGGAAATCAAGGCAGATAGCAGCTTATTACTCCTTAACTTTCCTTTACTAACCCAGCAGCTTCTGCTGTCAGTAAAGCAGCCGTCACCATTTGCTAATTGCCTTTTGGGGCATGGGGTGAGAGCTTGCACAAGGGCTGGTGATGGGAGAGGACTCTCCTCTAATGAAGCAGAAGCAGGTGTTTCCCTTTCGCTCTCTGCTCTTTCTTCCAAATAATTCACTCAGCAAAAGGAAAGCAGTGTTTGTTTTCCTTGTTTGGCCAGATCCCGGTACTTTTGCTCCATCTCCTCGGCTGCCGGCTCCGGTGTGCCCGGCTTTGCAGCGGAGCTGTCCTGAAGGAAGCCCTGCGGGGTCCCTCAGCCGGCTGCTCTGCTCTCCCTCGGCTGTATTCCCTGGGAAACAGCATCCCGCTCCCTCCTCCTGCGCTGATTTATTAATGGCAAGCACCGTGTTATTAGGACTTGCGTTCATGGTCCCGTTGGAGCTTGCCTGTTTTATGGCCACCTGTTACCTCACTGCCGATCAAAAAAACAACAGCAAAAAAAGAAACCAAATCCAAAGCTTCTGGCTGCCGCATCTGTTTCTCCGTCTCCCGAGCCTTACCAGCACGGGGTCATCTTGTTCTTCCCTTCATCTCTTCGGATCATCTGACGGTGCGTGGGTGCCCCTGGCACAGGCAGACCCGGAACGCCTCATCTGTCTAGCTGGGATCCCAAGAGCAATGGTCCGGGGGGCTCCGAAACAGGCTCCGTCGCTGCCTGCCTGCCAAGCAGCCTCCGCATTCACCGAGGCAGCGAGCCCAAAATCAAGCGTGGGGCTGGTTGCAATCAGCACCCGGGCTAATTACGTTGAACTCATCCGAAATGGCTTCCTGTGCTGTAATCGCATCCCCCGTTGCCTTGCGCTGAGTGGCTCAGCAAGACTCTTCCTGATCCACTTCTTCTTAGGGCTTCTCGTTGCTGTGATAATTATTTTCCTCTGCCATTGCGCAAATCCCACCCTCCTCTCCTCACTCCGGTGATTCTTCTGTAGTTTTATCGGGATATTTCACTTTCTGCCTGCTGAGCATTTCACACCAAAGGACCTTTATGGTAGATTTACTTGTTTTTATTTCTTCTTCCTCTTTAATTATATTTTCTTTGCCCTCCTCCCCGCTCAGGTTCCCCATTTCAAAGTGGCGCCGGAGGAGTTCCTCAAGCTGCAGTTCCAGCGCTTCACCACGCTGAACCTGCACCCCAGCAACACGGACATCAGCGTGGCCGTGGCAGGAATCCTCAACTTCTTCAACTGCACCACCGCCTGCCTCATCTGTGCCAAAGCTGAATGTAAGTAAGGCCCAGGCGGGCTCGGCGTTCCCTGCTCCCGCCTGCCTTGGGTTTTATTGCCCTCTGGGTGCCTGCTGCCTCCTGCCGTGGAGAATCCGCTGCCGGTCCCGCTGTTTTCCAGCCTGTGGAGGCAGAACAGCCTGGAGCAGGGAGACCTGCCGGGCAGGTTTTCCACCCTGTTGCCGCATGGAGGTGTCCCTGGTGCATGCAAGAGGTGGAAAGGGGATGGGGAGAGACTGCCTCCCTTCTGTTTAACTATTTGAGGACTGTTTTTGCTTGCAGTTTTTTTTTAAATGGGGGGAAAAGAAGGCTAAAGCATGTTTCAGGAGGTTATTTTAGGCAAGCATTCCTCTCTTGATATGTGCCTTTCCCAAAACCACATGCAAGTTGTGGCCTAATTGCGGGGCTTGATTAATAGTGGATGCAGTGCCTGCCCTCTTGGGCTCTGCAGCCGTCCATGTGCTGGCAGCTGCGCATCTGGATGCTGGAGCTTCACCTCAGCAAGACCATGTTCCTCTGCGTAACTGTCCTAAAACAACAGCTCTGCATCGCAGTGCTTAGGGAGAGGAAAGCTTTTTGTTTTATTTTAATATTTGCTTGCTTAGTTGTTTAATATTTTGGATTTTTTTTTTTTAAGATCACCGTGTAGATAAGTGTAGGACGTAGGCTGTAGTCAAATTCGTTAGTATTAGAGTGAACGAATAAGCCCAAACGGAAAACCGTACGGATTCTGCATGAGCTCTGGGGCATTGGCAATAGCTTAGCAGCAGATGCCATTGCAGCCTTTGGCTGTAGGTCCAGACGTGTAGGAAAGGCACCATCCTTTCTACCTGCATTTCCAGATGTGCTAGTATTACAGGGCAACGCGGCTCATTCCTGCACAGAGGAGTAAGAGAGTCCTCGACTTTTCATTTGACTTTATGTATCCTAGGGAGGCTGCCTCCTCGGCTGATATAAATCAGGAAATGGATTTCAATAGGTCAGCTCAGGGGTACCCCAACAGAGGACCTGGCCCAAAATGATTCAATTAAAACCATGCAAATGCTCCCGCATTACTTTCAGTGCTGGTATTTTTCATTGTGTAACCCTAACCTTAAAGAAGGAAAAAAAAGGATGATAGATGGGAGGCGGGTGGATAATTGGGTTTCCTCACCTGCAGTGCAGCCCGCTCGCAGCTCTGCCCTCGCGCTGCTGCTGGGCACGGAGCATCCGCTCAGCATCTCCTCGCTGTGGGTCCCTGCCCTCCTCCGCAGCTGCATGCACCAACATGCAGGTGCTTTCCATTGAATGCAGCACGCTATTAATTTGATTCTTCATTTAACCGGATCAAAAACCTTGGGAACCAAATTGCTTGCATTAAACTAACATCCTTTTAATTGAATCAATCCAGTTTGTTTTACTCTGGTATTCCTGGATAGCTCAGTGTTTAGGATGCACTGGGCAACCTGAGTCTTTCCCAGGGAAACAAAGGCAAAGGTGCCTGGATTTTAGTGCCAGCTCTAATGATGCATTCTGGCATCAATTATTGGGACAGGTCTGCTCAGTCCTCATCGCATGAACTTGTAATTGGTTCAGGTTTGGTAATGGGTGCTTGGGGAGCTGCATCTAACTTTGCTCTCCTGCTTCTTAAGAAGTATAGTGCAAAATGCCGTGAAATTGAGACCACTGTGAGAAAACTGAGTAAAAACCATCTTTATTTTTCTTTCTTTTTTTTTTTTTTTTGGTCCAAGATTTTTATTGAATAAAGTGTTCTTGAAGTCTTCTTCAGTTTTGCAGCAGCACAGCTTGCCGGGTTGAGCCCAAACAAAGCTTGTTATTCACAGCAACCTTTTGATCCCATGTAGGCTGTAGAAGAAGGTGAAAATAAATCCTGCAGAAATCAAGTGGAGGGCTTCAGCAAAACTTAGGGTTGACTTAACAGCCCCAAAGAAGTGTTTAAGGAGGGTCTGCGTCGTGTGTCCTCTGTGTAGAGCAAATTCCCCACCCCTGGGAAAGGTGAAGTCTGTGTGATCTGAAGTCCTGGTTCAGGCTGTTTTAGTAGTTCCTCCGTGCAGAAAGGGGCCAAGGTAAGAGGCAATGCGTTGTAGGGAGTTCTGTGCAAACTTGGCTTGCTGAAAAACTCTTCGCTGTGAGTAAGAGGCTCCTCGTCTAGGATGTTGCCCTTTTAATACGTCGCTTTGTTACCTTTGTGAAGTGCTAGGAGTCCTTGAAAGCAGCACTTTAATCTGCTGCATTGTGTCTCTTCCCCATCCTCGAACCTTCTGGGTGAAGGAACTGTTTAATACAGTCAAAGCTGTGTTTAGGTTAAGAGAAGAGCTCTGGCTAGGAATTAAGGTTTTCTTTTCTTGTGTCTTCTCCAGCTGCGCCTTGATTCTTCTCAGTTCTGTTCTTTTACCGTTCACTATTTTATTTTGTTTAGTTCAACTTTTCCCTTCTTTTTTAAACTGCTTTCCTATAGGAACAAGATGTGCGTGACCATGTTGCTGTCTGTGTCTCGCTAATGATTAAATCTGGCGGCCTGTTTGGTCAATCAAATTTGACAGGGGGGGTTATTTCCTACATGAAAATAAGCAGCTGGATAGAAAAGATTCTATCAAATATGTTTTCTTCACTAAGCAAAGCTGCAGCAGGAGCTTTGATCTCTTATTAGACATCAAAGAAGCCATGCTGGAAGGAGCCCTTGCAATTACCTAACTGCAGGAGGAAACTTCAGTCAGAAATGCCAAAGGCAATAAGACGCGAGTCCAGGGAAGTCAGGTCTCATTCATGTGCATGCTCACTAATTATTGATTTTTTTTTTTTCCTTTAGCTCCCTCCTTGGCCACATGCAGCTCCCGGTTCTGCAGGCCACTTGAAGAGTCTTGAGCTAACCCAAGTGGTGGCCCCTCTCTGTGACTTGCCTGGTCCCTGCTGCTCATGTCCCGCGTGAGGGAATTTTCAGTGGAAATACAGGGAATATGGACAGATGAATGGCAGGGAAGAAAGAGGGAGGAGTGATGGAGGTAGAAAGTGGATTTTCAGAGACCTGACCCAGTGATTGAGCCACTGGTCTGCAGTCACCTTCTTACTTCGCTCCCTGATTTCTCTGTGAAGCACCAAGCATACTACTACTATTTTTCTTTTCTTTTGTGGTTTTAAGGGTTTACTCTAGCAATCCCCAATCCAGTATAGTCCTAGCACAGGACAGACTTAATTATGGACTGGGGATTCCTAGAGTAAACCCTATGGTGCTAGGACTATACCCCATTGCTCTTTTTCTGTAGACCTAATTTTGTATTCTTAAAATGATTTCTGCTCATCTGACACACTGCAGAGCTTTTCATCCCCAGGGGCACACATCCTGGAAAATGAGCATCTCCCTATCACAGGCTTCAGGATCTCCCAAGGTGTCAGGCTGTGCCTCTTTAGTTTAGCAGTTAATAATGCAAAGGCTTGCAAGGGAGAATCGTCTTCCAACAACCAATGATAACTGGAAAAACTCCCCCGCATGCAACAGGATGACAGAGAACATGCCTGAATTGTGCGATCCTGAGGGAATTTGGATCTTTTTTCTTCCTTCAGGGTCTTCAAAACAACTTTTTCAGGAAGCTGGAGAACAGCTGGAGAAGCTCCATGTTTTCACATCGCCAGTTGACCCCAGCTTTACAGCATGTGGGCATGGAGCTAGTGCAGGGCTGTTCCTGCTGGGGTGACTACAGGTCCTCGAAGAGATGTTCCTTGAACCAAAAATCCATTTTAAAAATCTATTTTATTTTCTCTTCTATTTCAAGGCCTTTTAAACCTAGAGAAGTTGCTTCGCCAGTTCCTCATTTCCAAGGATACCCTTTCAGTCCGGATGCTAGATGACAGCCGGGACCCGACCCCGCTCCTGAAGGAAATCAGAGACGACAAGACGGCCACCATCATAGTCCACGCCAACGCCTCCATGTCGCACACCATCCTGCAGAAGGTCGGTGTGTGTTACGTGCTGCGTTTGTCAACGCCGCTGCTTCCGTAGAATGGGATATCGTGCGCGTATACGAGTGTGCTCGTGCAAATACTGCGTGATGTTCAAGTGCAAAAATTCCTGCTGCAGCACTGGATGTGATAGCTACTGCGAAAGGAGTAGCCTGGCCACTGGAAGAGTTACTGGGAAAATAATCTGCTATCTATAGAAGGCGTGATATAATTGCTCTGAGCTAGTATATTTGAGTTCTAGCTTAGCACTTCGAAATTAGTCAGTTGGTGCAGGAGGATCCTATTTTTTTTCCCCTTGAAGTATGTTTCTAACTTTTTTGTTTCCCTTTTTTGTTTCCTTTTTTGTTTCCCTTTTTATTAGCTTATTAATCGAGATTTTATTTTAGTCGTGTATTTAGTCGTATTTTTAAGTGGCCTCTTGCCACAGCTTTTAGCATTTATTTAGTTAGTCCTTCAAAACTGAGCAGCGTCTCCAGATGGAGCCTAAAGTTGTGCCTAGTTTCCCAGATCCTGGAAGGAACAAGGAGTTCTTTCCTGCATAGAGGCAGGATGGAGGAGGTGGAGGCAGCCCGTGGTGCGGGGCGGCTGCTGTTGCATGCGCTGCACACAGTGTCCTGGATGCATTCGTTAGCGAGGAGTCAGTCGTTCAAAGGCCCTGACATGTATCAAATTCAGCCCTGCTGACTGCCAGCAGAAACCATTAGACTGGTTTTATCCACTGAATGTAATATTATACTTCTAAATGAGCAGTTATTTCAAGGTAGAATGCAAATTTTCTGCTTGAAAATGCCAAAATCAGTGAGGCATCTCATCATATTCAAAGGTGTTCTGGCTGGGGCGATGGCAGGTTTTGGCCCTCCCCAACTTTTTTTTTTTTTTAATTATTATTTTATTTTAATTTATTTTTTGGTTTTGAGCTGATCGCAGGCTGCCTGGCTCCCGCGGGCTGTCCCCTCCATCTGTTGCCATAGTGACTTGCCACCATCGTGCGGCAGCGGCTCTTTGGGCGCACGCGGGCTCCCTTCCCCACTTGCGAGCGCGTCGTTGCCGCTCCCGATAGGGATGTCAAAGATTGCCAAGATTTTTCCGCGGGTCTGCAGAATTTAAGCAAGCCTTCCTGCCTAAGGGGCTGTGGAAAGGGGCCAAAAATAAAAAGCTTATTATCTAGGGACTTCTTGTACCTGGGGAGCCTGGAAAGCGGCTTCCTTTTAGAGAAATAAGCAGAGCAAAAGAGGGGGAAGTCTCCGGTCCAAAAGTTGAGCAAGGAAAGGTGAGACAAATGCGCCATGGATGTGCACGTGCCTGTGGTCAGACCTCACTAGCAGACCTTTCCTGGCCTTGGGCAATGAGGGAAATTGCAATTTCTCAACTCTCGCCCGCCGCATATGGTGCCGAGCCACACGGTTGCTTCCCAGATTACCAGCCTGTCCGGGCTTCCCACCTGGCAGTGGATGCATGAGGCGGCCGGGAGCAAGGGACAGAGCGAGACGCGTTGGATGTTCTGCCCTTGAAATCAAACGCACCGGCTTCAAAGCAGGTCGGAGGGAGAGCGGACAGGATCGCCGTCCCTGGAAGGGGGAAGGACGGATCCGGGTGCCGGACGGCGTGTGCTGGTTTCAGTGTGAGCACGGTGCAATCTAAGACCCCTCTTTTCTGGACCTTCTTCCTGCACTCGCTCTCTGCTGTGTGCATCCTCCAGCTAGTGGGGAAACGGGAAGGAGGTGCTCCGCTTGGTCCCTCCATCCCTCCTTCAGTGCCCCTAAGTGGTCTGAGCTCATAGGCAGACCTTTGCTGAGGTCCAGAGCATGATTTGAGACCAGCTGTGCTTGGCAATGCAACAGAAGCTCTTGATTTCAGAAAGATTTGCAGATGAATCCCCCACTTTACTGAGCATCTGTTCCCACAACCAACTCTTTGTGTGCTGAGAATCCAGGTTTTGGAGAAAGACTTTGATGGTCCAGTCTTTGGTCTCCAGAACAGGTCATCTCAAATTAAAATCTGTCTAAATTGTCCTTTGCTTCCCATCTCCATGTTCTTCTGTCTTGCTGTCTTTCTCTGCCCATGAAAACCTTGTCTAAGTTCTGGAGAACTCTCTGTGTTCCTAGTTTGAGGGAGATGCAGCTGCAGTTTTTCCAGCTGAAAAGCTGGTGTCCATGGCTTTAATTTCACAGGTCAAATGACGTTGCTGTGTCCCACTGTTCCCTACTTGCCAGGAGACAGCAGCGTTTTTGTGGCGTGATAAGGGTGGAAAAGCGAATGGGAGCCAGTCCGTTCCTTGCGGGAATCGAGATGGAGGGTTGTCAGTCCCTGCTCTAATCTCCTTCCCTCTCCTTCGCAGGCAGCTGAGCTGGGGATGGCGTCTGCCTATTACACGTACATCTTCACTAATCTGGTAAGACGTTTTTCTCGGCTCTTCTCCCGCGCGCGGGTAGAGACCCGTTAATGGCAGCGGATGCCCGCGAGAGCGGCAGGCAGAGGCGGTTATCCATAGGCACGATTGCCGATGGGGATTTTCCAAGCCCGTGCAATGAGTTGCGTGCGTTCTCAGGAACCACCAGCAGGGCCGGGCGATTGCCGGCTCAGTGCCGTGCTCTCGCTGCACCATCTTCCTGCTGCCTGTGCGGAGCAGGCAATATCTTTTCAACGCGGCCCCTGGTGATTTGGTTTTACAGCTACTAATAACATTAATGGGGGGATCGTGCACTTAAATCCCCGAGTACTGTGCTAAACAAGGAGTAATGGGCTTAGGCAGCAGCAGGGGGAAGCCCAGAATAAACATTAGCAAAACTTCTCTTGCTGCAGCAGCTACAAAGCTCTTGAACAGGCTGCCAAGTGGGATGAGGGAAATGCTACCCCTGGGGAGAGCAGATACCTGCCTGTTAATGCTGCTGCAGGGATGATGGAAACCGGAGCAGGGCAGGACAGGCTGGAAGATGAAGTGGAGGTGCCTTCCAACCCCAAATGATACTCATATTCTCTAATTTCTATTAATATTTATGCCAGCGCGCGTGTGTGCCAGGAAAGCCGAGAGCTGAATCACGCTTTGTGTTTGGGTGGGAGACAGACGGGAGCGGATGGAGCCAAACGCGTAGGAAGGAGAGCGGAGAAGAGGAGCGGGAGGACAGGAATGGAGGGGCTGAAAGCCCAGGGAGCAGTGGGGACACGGGATGGAAACAGGAAGAGTGGAAGGAGGTGTCAGTGAGAGCAAAATGCTACCCACAAGCTTTCCCTCTGAGCCGAGAGAGTTCAGCTTCCTGCTCGTCATTAAATCCATAGGTCCTAACCTTGCTCGGTATCAATCCAACGAGATGTAGCTCCCTGGTCCTCACAAATTGCCGCATTATCATTTCTACCCTCCTGCCCCTGCTCCACATGAGACCACGGCTGTGCTGCCTGGTCAACAACAGCAACGGTCCATCCCTTCCTGGTCGAAGTGTTGAAGTATTTGGAACATTTTGTGGTCCCCTATTCAGGATTCGGTGTGTGAATGTTGCTATAAGGCAAAGAGTAAGGATGTTCAACTGCATATCCCCTAGCACGACGAAGTCTATGTTCATGTATGGTGCCTGCACAACAGAAATAACTAAAAAATTAGTTACCTCATCCTGATCTTAGTTTTAGCATGAGTTTGGTTAGCATTCGCGTGTGCATCAAGAGCTGAAATTTGTCTTTGAAACTCGGTACTGCATTTATGAGGAGGTTAGAGAGAAATGAGCTTGCTGGATATTCGCTCTCACAGGAGATAAATCTGTTTACTGTGATTTATTTCACAGCTTTGTCCAAAAGACCAGCCCTCAGCAAAACTAACCAGACTTTTGACAGGGATCGTAAAAGAAGAAAGGTGACATCGGGCAAAACCTGGGCAGATGGAAGAGATAGTTAAGGAAATTAGTAATATTTAAATGGGGATGAGAGATGGGAGTGAGCAATTTAGGCTAATAAATCTAGAGGGATTATCAAGCTCCTAATGAACCCTCTGAGGTTTTGCAATCACTGCCTAATAGAAAAGATAAAATCATAGTGAACTGCTGTCAAGGGGAGCAAGCGAAAAGATGACTTTAAATGGAGGCAGAACCCATCAGAAGGGAAATAGACAGTCTGTATAGCATTAAACCACTTGGAGATGGTGAAATATGTCAGGCCAGAAAGAAGAGAAAAGGGGATAAAATGCTGCATTAAACACCTGCCCTCAGGCGGTAGATGGGAATTCTCTCTCTATGTGCTAGCATTAATTTTATTTAATAAGCGTATCCCACCCAGTAGCTAGTTATGTCTCAGCCCTGGTAGCAACAGAAGTTCAGCAGATTGTCCGGGATTCTTAAGGAAAGTCACAGAGCAAGGCGATTCTCTGGTGTTTTTCTTCCCTGTGCCCATCATTGGTGTTTTGGGTCTCTGGGGAGGCTGGCAGCCTTTCGGCTCCGTTCTCCTTGGAGGAAGACTGAATTTGACGCAAGAGAGCAATTTGTGTAGCTGAGAAATAGAGCTGGACAGCATTCAAGAGAAGAGGGGATAGAACTTGAGGCTACAGTGGCTAATTTGATTTATAGTAATAATAATAAGGACAATGCATAAATAGAGAATTACAGACTGGGTGTTGCGAATTGAGAACAATTGTTTCTCCTAGCCTGGAAATTCTTGAAAGTATCAACAATGCAGAGCAGGAGTGATATTTGATGCATCTAAAATCCTGTATTAGAATTAATTCTAGTGGCTTTGTTAATTCTGTGTCGCTGCTTGTCGTTTTTGTCTGCCTTTTTTTTTTTTTCTTTCCCTTTTTTTATATAACATATGCACTTTGGGCTGCGTTTATATTTCAAAACATCTATCAAGGAGATTAGATGGAAATAATTGAAACAATTAAAATTATTACTGTAAGGAAGAAGGTGTAAAGGAGTTTTACTAGTGCCTTGAGTCAGACAATCTATTCATTGGATTTAGTTTAGTTCTCCAACAATGCTGCACGAAGGTGTTGTTGCTGATAAAACAGCTGCTCTATTCAATTTTCAGAGACCAGATAAATCAGTTTTGCTGTTGTTGTTTTGTATTTCTTTGTTAGTGATTTATAAAGAGGTGCTGCTTCCTCTAGGATGAGGTTTTCAAGATGGCCCTGTGGTTTTGGATACCACCCTAAAACAGGATGGGAGCCCATTTTCCAAATCAGCCAAACAGCATCACAGATCTCAGTCGTGTTCCGTCTCTGCAGTGAGATGCTATGAAAAGGGGAAATGATATAATTTAAAATAGACATAAAGTGGTCTAGAGATTCTTAGCTGAGTGGAATGGCAGCGGTTAGGGTTTTAGGTCTCCTTGGTGCTATTTTGGCATGTCAGTGCCACCTTGCTCCTGCTACCTGCATTTCTGTCCCTGTTCAGCACGAGCCAGGTTTGTTCCCTGCTACGTGTGGGTCTTGCCTGTCTGAGCTTCCCCAGCACCCTCAGATTCTCTAGGGCTGCTCGAGAGCTCCAGCTCCGTCATCCTGTGACATATTCTACCTTGCAGACCTGCTTACCTGCCAGATTTCCAGGAGCTGATGCAAAACTTTTTGCAGAGCCCTAGCCATTCCCTGGATTTATGGTTCACGTTTTCTGTGGCACGTGATAGCAAGGCAGATGAACGTCCAGATTTTGTGAGGGTGCCAAAGCAATTTCTCCTTATTTTAGTTAATGTGAAGAAAGGATTTTTTTTTTTGACAAAGCTGTGAATCCTACATCTCTGTTTTCCTGCCTGAGTTATCTTACCAATCTTGGGTGCTCTTTATAGATCATTTTGCCTGTCTGTCCTATATTTGATTTCCAGTTGTTGAGTAAATCATTCTCTTACATACAGCCCATTAACTCTGCTGGGAGAGCAAATCTCATCCTGTTGGTCCTTCAGACTCCATCCCGTGTTTTCCAAGATGGGTGCTTTACAGGTCCCAGTGTTCACATTTGATCCCTCTTTGAGGATTTGTCACTTCAAACCTCGCGCTCTCTGCCGAGAGGGTGAAGTAAATGGCTTTTACCATGGATTTGCCCAATGTGTATTGCTAAAGTGCAAGTGCTCTCATTTGAAGAAGAGCTTCCAAAATTTAATAGTGCTCCTTGCATGCCATTATAAAAGACTCAGCCTTACTTGCATATGACATATTGTGATGGATTAGGGAGGCAATAATTTCCTAAAAGCAATCAGATTATATAAGGGCAGTTCCCCTAAACTGCCACTAAGTTCATTGAGTTCACAGATCCTATTTAACTACGTGAATAGCCAAGTAATATGGTATGTTGGATAGATCTTCCCCATCCACATATCTACTCAAAAGGACACAATTTGTTGCTGTGATGAGTTTTTTCTTCCTGAGAAATTGATTTTTACATATGGCCCATTATAAGCTTATTGACTCTGGCAATAAATAAACTGGGCACTTCGAGAAAACCATAAAGCGCTTAGCATAATATTGTCCACTTCAGGAAATGAATACGTATGTTTTTAGAGCAGCTTAGGAGTGATTAACAGGCTCAGCGCCTGGGCCCTAAAGGCAGCAAGACCTGGAGAGGCAAAGGCAGGTATTTTCCATGCTCCTGCCCATGAGACCAGCAGTGAGGTAGTGGGATGGGTCTCTGTTTCGTGTGGGCCGGATGGGAGGCCACCAACCTCTGGGAATGTCACTCGCTTTAATCCTCAGGTTTTGACTGCTTGCTTTTTGCCGTTCCGTGCCTCAGTTTACTCTGTATTGTGGCTATAATAACTCCCTGGCAGATAAAACTGCAGGGTTGTGCTAGTGGTTTTATACATTCATAAAGCGCTTTGCAAAAGTCCGCTGCCAGTGACAATGTGAAGAGCAGCATATTGATGTTGTTTTATTGAGAATCAGAATGGAACTGGCAAGGTAGGAGCGGAATTTCAATCAGGTTTCGCAGGATTCCCCCTGCCAGAGCTGGCTGCGCCTGGAGGGGGCTGCGGATGCCGAGTCCATCGGGATGGGGCTGGCTTTGCGATCTGAACGTGCGAGCGGAGCCACCTGCGTGGAGCAATATGCTCTCACCTCCTGGGTTTGTATTCCTAATGGAAGGGAGGCTATCGCCTGTAAATCTGCAGATCGTAACTCATAGCCAGCGTCACTAGGAAATCCAAGCTCGCAGCTTTAAAATTGTGAATTACGGAGCTCGGTTGTGTATATTTTATTAGGCAGGTTCTGCAGATGATCTAAATGTCGCTAAAAGGTCTGAAAGGTCACGCCAAAGGATTTGCCTGATGCTGTAAAGGGAGAATGCGGGCTGAGTGCCGCATGAGGAACAGAAACCCAAGAGTGACTTCATCCTCTAATAACTCCTCCAGTGCCATCTCCCAGGGAACCCCTTTGTATTCAATTAGCTAATGTGTGCCTACCACTTGGAAAATATAGAGTGCCATAGAATTGCTAAGTGTTGTTATTTAACAGCACATATTTAGTGGCTGCAGCCCTGTAGTAGAAGTCAGAAAATCTACGCTGTAATTGCCTGGTGCTGCGGCAGACTTTGCTGTGATTTGAACAAAGCCTGGGGATTTTTTTTTCCTTTGTAAAAGTTCATTAATTCTGGCTGCACACCCTAAGGGCCTGCATTTTCTGAGATTTCACAAACCACCGTATTGACTTTTTCTGGGCGCTCTAAACAGCAAGCCCAGGGAGGGCTGCGATTCAGGCAGCCAGAATTCGCGTACCTGAAATGAATGGTCCTTCACGGTTGTCCTTGGGTCTTGAGTTGGCACGAGACTCTGCTAAGGAGCTGGGCTGAAGTGGAGGGCAAAACTGCGGTCACCTGTTGTGATCACTGATCCTCTGGGAAAAGAGAGGAAATCTTCGGCTCTAGGATAGGGCTTCTGATGGAGCACACGGTGCTGGTGCACATCTGATGGAAAAAGCATGTAAAGGAAGGAGGTTGGAACCAGAGCAGAGGGAAGGAAAGGGAATCTGCACCGGGAATTGGGTTCACACAGGCCATGCGATCCCCTGCGTTATGGAGTGGATGCTTTACGAGTCTGACAGCAGCCGAAATAGGGTTTTCTGTAGCTGGAGGTTTGCCTGGAAAAAGACAGATGCAGAGAGAGTCAGCTACAGCCGTTGACCAAAACTTGCACTGGAATTGTGACCTGGGAGAAAAAAGCTATAGTTAACATTTGAATTGGATTTTTGAGTCCATGGGAAGCGTGCACAGCATCTATCCTTAGCTGTTTTGTCCAGCCACGGACTCTATAAGGAGCCTGGATGGGCATTGGGAATAACCCCTGTCAAGGAGACCGAGTGACCTGGTGATCACAGCGCTGGGGTTGTACTCAGGAGCTCTGGACTCAGCATTTGTGACCATTTTGTTGCTTGATCGGGGCAAGTTGTGCCTGTTTCTCCCTTCGTACAACGAGAAGAGAGGTGCTGACTCCTGTCTTGAAGGAATTCCTAGCCAAAACCAAGGAGAAAGTGGACTAATAGATCTGCTGCTGCTGTGTTTGCACCCAGACCCTCATTAGCCGTCTGCCCTCATTCTGCAGGTTGACAGGATGCGGGTGGAAATGGATAACCTGTCAAGAAGGCAGGAGGGATAATATCATTCAAATGAATCAATAGTTCACAAGGCAATTTCATGTTACCTACCGTTAATGTGGTTGTGTCCAAAACGCACTTAATCCTGTGTCTGATCACATTCTCGGAGGAGTTTGCTGTACTGCAGTAGTCTTGTAACAACCCGTTCCGGAGATTTACGGACATTGTTCCTACGTGCCTTCGTGCGCGGGAAGGAAAGATAAAAAACGACTACGCTCGCTGAGATCTTACAGTCCACCAGGCCAAGACATTCATATTCATGACGGAAGAGAATGGGCACCCAGCAGTTTCTGAAACTATTACTCCCACCTTCTCACTCCATTTTAGCAATTAGCAAAAGAGAGATTAGTGAAGAAGGCACCATTATTTCCTGCTAATAGGACAATGAGGGCTGGACTCTTCTCCAGGAAATTGGCGTTTTGTCGAATAGTGGTTCCACTGACATGAGCAGCTCTCCCTTTTCACTTGGGGTTTTTTTCTTGCCGTCCCATCATCTTACCATAGGAGCTGGGCTCTGTGGAGCACCTCTCTGCAGGGGTGTTGGGAGACCCTCTGGCCATTGAGTGGGAGCCATGTAGGCCCTGTGCAGGGGACCTACTTTAATAATTAAAACCCGGTATCAACAGTTTGGAAATGGTGGTGGAGCAGCACTTCACATGAAATCATTTAGGCATTTCCTTAGATCTACAGTAGCCTTTCCGTTACAGGGAATCTCCTGCTGCCCTCACAGAGAGTTGGTCTACAAACCACAAGGAAAGCACTATTTGCTATTTTAGGAGAGGAACCTCATGGGATGCAGCTCCTGCTAAGCGCAAAGTTTCTCCTGCTGAGCATTCTTGTACAACTCAGGTCTGCTTGGCAAGAACTACGGCTCAGGAAGGAGAAGTTTCTGCAACTCTAGGGGTTTTTTGACCTTTTTGTGGCGGTACGGGTAGCCTACGGGACTCAACTGACAGCTTTGGTAAAGGACTGAGGCCACAGCTGAGTCCATTTCTAGTCTTAGCGAGTCATGGTTAGCACACGGGTTCTTCCTTGTTGACTGGTGGGTGGATTTCAGCCCTAACGTGGAGGATGTAGACTGGATGCAAGTTCCTGTAGCTTCTTGGTCCTATGTCCCCTGATATTACATGATCCTGAGATTTTAGTGCCTGTTTTCTTCACTAATTCTGTTGCTGTTTTGCTGTTCTGGTCTGCTTTAGGAGTTTTCCCTCCAGCGACTGGACAATCTACTGGATGACCGAGTCAATATCCTGGGATTTTCCATTTTCAACCAGTCTCATGCATTCTTCCAAGAGTTTGTCCAGAGCCTCAACCAGTCCTGGCAGGAGAACTGCGATCATGCTCCCTTTACTGGGCCAGCAGTAAGTAAAACCCTTCACATCACGCACAACTTCCCTTGGTCAAAAGCTGCAGTAGGTCTGTCTGGAGCATGAGCCAAGGGAAACCAAGGGAAAACTTATCTTTTAGTCCCAAGCAGCAGATAGATATCTCTTGGGATAGCTCGTACTGGAGAGAAAAAGAAAAGCTCAACAGCTGGGAGTGACAGGAGGGAGGTTTCCTTTGAGCTGCAAAATCCCAGGGCTTTCTTGCAAGGGCTGAGGAGGCATCTCAGGAAGGAGGAGGGAGCTGCTCGCTCTAATGCCATTCTCATTAATCACATTGCAAAGAAAGGAAATCAGACAAAATCATTCAAATTACAGATGGCTAGATTAGGTAATTAGAATTTAGACTAAAACAGATGTTTGTAATTAAGTGTTTATTTCATTGAATAAAATCCAGATTGTAAAGTCTATTTCACAGAATTTTAATGGTTTAAATTCTCTGTGTTATGTTTGGGGGCAAAGATACAGATGACAATATTCTAGGAAGGAAGAAAAAAACAAAGCAGAACTACAAAACCCGATCCACCCCAATCTACCCACATTTCCCTGGAGAACAGTTTGCCTTTAAAGATGGCCTTTACGCGTGATATTTCTGTAAATAAAAACTACAGCGGGATTTTTCCACTCAACCGTGCTGAACCTACTGTTAATTTATAGAAGGTCAGAGCTGGCATTTCGAGGAAGCTGTGCTGCATCCAACAAGGAGGGCTGAGGAGAGGTATTCTCCTCGCCTGCTTGGGTAGTTACCTAAAATGCACTGGGGAGAGTGGTCCTGCCAGCTACATGTGCAGGGAATGGAGACGTCTTTCTTGCCCTATTTAATTAGTGAGTTGTTCTCCCTGTGACGAGCCGGTCTGCTCCCTTCGCTGGAGCCTTGCTCTGATGAACATCCATCAAGTGGCAATTTTCATCAGCAACTTTCATCACCAAGAATTAGGCTCTAAGTTCTGAGGGAGGTCTCCTGAGACCCGGGAGGCTGCGAGGCACCAAGCTTACCGAGTCGTTGGCATGCAGTCCGTCGCGGAGCTATTACACGGCGGGAAAAGTATAAAAACTACAGTGCTCTCCACAAATCAGGCGAGGCAGGCGAGGAAAAGGATCAATTTGTTAGCAAGCAAATTGGCTTTTTATGACAGAGTGACAAAGCTGTGGTTTAAAGCAAGAATATAAGAGTAGCAGGAGGTTTTACAGGCAGTGTAGAGAAACCCGAGGCCGTGTACCTGAGAGCAGGGACAGCTATTCCCTGCTGAGTTGGCTTGGAGCGAGTTAACAAGATGCTGCCTCCAGCTCTGTCCGTGCTGCTCTGCTAAAGGTTGCAGCTTAGGGCACAGGAGCCCCTGTGGCTGCTCTCCATCCAGTGCGGAGCCAATTTTCATGTCTGGTCTGAGCTGGCGAGGCTGTGGGATCCCTGGAGTTGCATTTGCTCCCAGAAACATTTTCATTTGGCCGGTTGCTATTAGTATGGGCACTACCGATCAGGAATCGGGAAAGCAGTTGTTAATCATGTATGGTATCCTATAATTTGAATAGAATGCAGTCCATGGCTAAAATTAAGTGAATGCTGAAGAGCTTTGTTGAACAGAGGCCATGGTGAGGGATGTTATTTTAATATACTTAATATATTCTATTATTATATATTTTAATATCTTAGCACTTGGCTGTAATTGTGCCTTTGAATTCATGCTGGCTTGTACATTTTAAAGCCCTAGGTTGCTTGTTAAGTGCCTAATGCCAGGCTATTGAAGTTGACCAAATTTTACCACCGATCTGAGCAAGATCAATCAGGGTTAAATCTGCCTTTCTCTCCTCAAATTAGTGTTGTTGGTAGGAGCCAGGGGTTCATTGGAATGATTGAACTGGGTGAGACTGTCCCTGCCGGGCAGCTGGCAGAAGTACATAAACCTCATGGGGCTTGGGGAGAAACAGGAGGTTTCAGATGTTGGTGACCTGTTGTCAGCCCCAAACGGGGTGGGATGGGGGGAAGGAGCCTCAGGCTGGACACCGAATACATTGCTGGGATGCGGGATGGCAGGAGGCCGCCCTTGGAAGTAGCCATGAGGAAAATGTCGCCTTCGTAGTAATGAGCTGCAACCGCTTAATTCCAGCGAGTCAGGAGGTGACAGTAATTAAAAGCGAAATCTTAGTCACAGCAATGATCGTGAGAGAGCAAATGACCGATTAGGAACTAGTTCAGAAACATCAGAAACGTTGTGCCTGGGTAAGAAACACGGTGCGTGAGGCCTGATGGACAGAGAAATGGGATGAAGGGCAAGCAAGGCAGGGGCGAGGAGGAGCGGGGCGAGCTCCGCGGTTCTGGCCACGGCATCCGCAGTGCCATTGCAATGTGTTAACAGCTGACGGGAAGCCGGAGGCTGTATTGAGAGACTAAATGGTCTCTGCGGGGTCTGATAGCCAAGACCAAGTTGTCTGAGAGCAGCTAAGCTTCATTTCTTGCGATTTTACATCCCATAGAGGTGCCCGAATGAGGCTTCTCTGATGCTTAATAAAGGCTGAAGCAGAGTAGTCATTTTTTGTGTTGTGGGTGCAGAAACAGGGTCTTTATTCTGCCCATTCTTGGTGCCATCCAAGGGCCAAGAAACTATCTTCAGGGAACTCATAAAAAAAGGGAAGGGGACAAGCAAATAACAGTAATAGTTGCAGAAACAGTGAGGACCAAGCAAGCAGAGCTTTAAAGGATAAGGAAACAAGCAAGATGGAGAAATGTCTCAGGCTGGGACAGGATTTGGGACTGGCAAAGACCCAAATCCCTTGATCCCATGTGCAGACTCGCACAAAACTGCAGTCCTTATTCCTGCCCATGGCATCCCTCTGGTTGGTGCAGGTGGATGCCGTGTTGCCGGAGCAGAACAGTAAGTCATAGTTAATTTTCTACCCTTTAGTCCTGAAGCATCTCGTTTTTCCCTTCCTTTGCCCCCAGCTCTCCTCAGCCCTGCTCTTCGATGCTGTCTATGCTGTGGTGAGTGCGGTACAGGAGCTGAACCGCAGCCAGGAGATCGGCGTGAAGCCCCTGTCGTGTGGGTCTGCCCAGATCTGGCAGCACGGCACCAGCCTGATGAACTACCTGCGAATGGTGAGAAGGGACTGAAGTTTGCCGCGGTGCCAGCAGCACAAAGTGTGTACGTACGTACACGGTGGTGCCGGCACAGCTTTCTGTTTGAAGGTAGCACTGGGGATGAAAAGAGAGGAGATCTGAGAGGCGGTTTGTGGCTGGCCTTGGAGCGACATGAAACTCTCCATCTTTCAGGTTTTGCTACAGGAAAAAAAAAATGAAATTCAATGAATTTGGAAAAAAAAAATAGTAGTCAATGTTTCTGAGTGATTTGAGCCCTGTTCTGAGTGAACTTAAGTTGATATAAGGTCAAGCAGTACGACTGCTCAAAGATCAGTGCCGAGAGGTGAGTTTCCCTACGGAGGGGTTTGGTCTCCTTTGAACCTGAAAGCATTGGTTACTGCAACAGATCAAATGTCTTTCTGGCACAAGAGCAGACCCCCAAGTTTCAGCTCCACGAAGTGGTTGGAGTTTGTCACTCTGATCCCTCGGAACAGAACATAAGCTGTATTTTTAGACTGGAGGCATGTGGGAGAAGCATGCTTTCTGATGCCGTTTAGGATGCATCTGAAATGATGCAAGAAGAAGAAATTTCAAGCAACATTTCCCCGAAGGGAGGATCAGCCAAACCTGAACCTTATGATGCTTTGGCCCAGGCATGTGAATCTTGCTTTTAATTTCACCTTTAGCCAAAGGCAAATAAATTTTCCGGCTTCTCTTGGCTCTTCCAAGAGGCCCCTTAGCTCAGTACTGGTTAGCGCACTGCACTCGCTGAGAAGATGCTCCAGCAGCAAGCGAGCAGCGTTTAATCTGCACAGCGAGGCTACACAATCACCTCGGCTCCCTTTGCAACACGCTTCTATGTTAAACACGGACCCACTGCAGTGAAACAGCGTGCAGCAGGTTGTGGAGGAATCCCCAGCTAGCGGTGCAGGAAGACGCAGTTAAAAGCTGGAGCTTGCGGCAGGGCTGCGCGTTGTTATCCCTGGGATCGGGGCAGGAGGGGAAATGTCCACGTGTGCTGCACCTTTCCGAGCTGACTTTTCTCCTCCACCTCGTGCCACCCTAGCCAGGTCTGAGAGCTGCGAATAACCTGAATTTCTTTGCCACCTTATGCGTGGGTGCGTGCTTGGGCGCTGCGGGTGAGCTGTCCTGATGGGCGCTGTAACTCACCGTCTCTTGGACAGGTAGAATTGGAAGGTCTCACCGGCCACATCGAATTCAACAGCAAAGGGCAGCGCTCCAACTACGCCTTGAAAATCCTGCAGTACACGCGGAGCGGCTTCCGCCAGGTAGGACGGGCCCCGCTCGCCCTGCTCCGCGCCCTTGGCTTCCTCACCTCATGGGGTGCCCCGGTTCAGGATGGTTTCAATGCAATTCAATTGGGGAAAAAGGGGACTTGCCCAAGAAATGCGGGAAATGGTTATATCAGTATTTCTGAGCTACTCTTCTGCTTCTGGGAGGGAAAATGAAGGGGGAAATTCCATGTCAGCTGCTGCACGCCATCTGTGCTTGGTATGTGGCATGCTGGAGTAGCTGCAAGATAATTTACCTCTAATTTACGTGCATGCACCTCTCTAACTTGTTTGCTTATCTCAGACTCAGGTTTGTTTCTTGTCACGGTGCTTGTAGGCTCCTCACGCGGTTAGCCCTTTTCCACAGTGCTGCTTTCTCTCTGAGAGGTATTTTTTTGGTCTTAGCTAAAGCAGGGACACCGCGCGGTACCACAGGTATGGAATTGGTGAGGCTGAAGAACGCGTCTGGACAATTAGCATTTTATCGGTGAATCCTAACCTCTTTTGGGAAACATTGGAGTCCTAGGAGGTGGATTTTCATCTGTCTTATTTCTGTGCTGACAGCTTTACACCTCCCCTTTCCTCAGGCGTTGCTGCTTCTTCAGAACCCCATAGAGAACAGGCTATCTTACCCACACCAGCACAGTGTTTTAGCATTAGAAAATCTCTTCTGCTGGCAGCAGCCAATTTTAGTCTTGCAGGGATGGTACCTGTCAAGTGACAGTTCAACTTTGATGTCACCTATAGCTCGTTGTGAGGGAGCAGAGGATCAGGGTGGCCTTTTCCCCGCAGCGAGGTCTCTTATGGCACCATTGCCCTTTTAATCATTTCCTGAACCCAGCATATCTTGAGTGAAAGTGACAGGTCCAAAGCCACCTGTGTTAATAAGACCGTCCATTCAGCTGCAGCAGGGGAACCAAAAGCTTTAATATCCTCTGTGATTGCTGTGTTTTTCATGTGCCTCATGGCACATCCCTAAGAAAACGGGGTCTATGGCCCGTCTTCTCTGAGGCAAGAGTCTTTGCTCTTCCTCAGCAATCCCAGCCCCTCCAGGCGTTTCGGACGGTTGGGCTGCTCCATGCAAACCTCTCAAACGCATCTCCTGGCCCTGAATCCTGCAGCTTTTCCCAGCTCTGTCCCTGTGGAATCAGCCAGAGCCGCAGGGCTGGGGCGTAACATCTGGCACGGTCGCCCATACGGTCTTGCCCTGCTCTCCCTGCCCGTATCCTTTGGGAAACCAAAGGCCTTGGGGCTGGAGAGGCTCTGCCGTGCCACAGATGGTGATGTTCTTCTCCGCCACCCAGGCTTGTTGTAATGAAAATAACTGAATAAATCATTAAAAATCATTTAATTAAACCCACCGTGAGGCGATGGGGTGAGGAACAAATATTCACATCCTGGAGACAATCTTGTTCCCGAGGGTCATATTAACTGATTTGCACAGGCTCTTGTTTGAAACGCATTTATTCCCTCCTTTTTTTTAATCAAGCTCACGCTCTCTGCCCATTTCTCTCTCTCTCCCTCTCTCTCTTTCCATCTATTGAAGCCACAGGGACTTTCAGCTCATCAGCTTTGATAGAGAATTCACCAAGTCTTGAAGCTGATCCAGATCTCAGCCAGCAAACAAATTAGAGACACTTAGATTTTCAAACTTGCTATTGCTTTTGGGCAGGGAGAGACAGGGCTTTTTGGCATTTAATTTTTAATATATTTATGTAACGCACCAAATATGTTTTTCCTGATTTAGCTTAACTAGTGGAAATTTTTCCCCAGCCGTATGAAAGCTGCTGTCCGTTCACAGGATGCCTGCTAAAGCAAAGGCTCATTAATGTGTCGGTGATCCATAGATCTGACAAGGGCTGGGTTTGTAAATGTCATCTTTTTGTTTTTTCCCTTTCTTTGCCCCTTTGAAAACAACAACACTTTGCAGCAGCTTGCAGCAGCTTTCTGCTGAGTGCTTTGCAGTAAAACAAGGGATAAGGTTTGGCATTGTAACGGGAGAAGGGGGGTGAAGGAGATATTATTTGCAGGACCCCAGGAAAGCAGATGAGGGAGAAGGGAGCTCTCTGGGACAACCCTGGCGTTCCCTGCCCCGCCTGCTCCCTCTTTTTTCCTCCCTGTCCTAGACATGGCCAGTGAACTGCTATTTAGCTGGAGGGCTTGAGGATGCCCTGACCCAGAGCTGTAGCGAGGAGGTTGCCTAATTGGTGTGGCAATGACGAGTTACAGATGACTTAGCAGCTAACAGCTTGGAGACCCTCCACGATCCCTGCCACGTCAAAACTTTTTAACTTGTATGCAGCTAATCGGTCTCGATGGGACTTGCTCCTCTAGCTGTTACCTTGACGAAGAAATTGGGGACAGATCCTGCAAGGAGGCGATGCTCTCTGCTTCCCAGGACCCGGCGAAATCAGCGCATCCCTGAGCCAGGTCCTTTATGCACTAAGCCAGGTGTTGATCCTGTTTTTTGAAGGAATCTCTGGAAATTAAGGGGCTGCAGGGAATAGCAGGTGGTCTCAGAGATGACTGCATGTGTATGGGTGGTTTTACAGGTCTGAGGAGGTGGCTCTGTCCCGTGCTCCTTCTGGAAAGGCCTTGTTGGCGTCAGTGCTCAGTGTCCTTCAGCAGTGTCAGCAGCGTGGCAGGCGTGTGCTGTCCTCTGAGGGGGCTTCTTTGCTAGTTTGCCTTTTTTTTCCCACACAAAGATGCCAATGGAGTCCTCTTTTAGGCACCTACCTGTCTAACTGTATCTCTTACTGGAACAGTCCCTCTCCCATGGGTACTGATGAGGATTCCCGAATGCACACCAGATGAGCGGATCGCATGTGCTCTCCTGCCTTTTCCTGGGGACATGAAGGAGCAAGGAAGTCACCAGTGCAACCTACAGGACTGAGGCTGTTGTTCAGAGCCCAGACAATATCTGTCTTTCTCACAGTGGGAGTCTCTGCCTCTTTTAAGAGATCCGTATTCCGGATGCGAATTTTGGTGAGGAGTGGGGCTGGCGAGTGCCCCCAGTGCCTCTGAAGTTTGAAGCGTCCCCTCCACATCATCTCTCCCTGCCACCAGCTTCCCTGCAGGCCTGCGGAGCACCGAGCAGAAGACTTCATTAGCGTCATTAGCGCGAGCAGTGTTTTGTCATCTCGTGCTACAGGAGCTTCAAAGCCCCAGCGTCATTAGTGCTCCCCGTCTGATCTGGAGGAGCTGAGCGCAGCGAAGGAGCAGGGCTGCAACGCTGCACTTTGCCTCGTGTCAGGAGCTGGCAATTTCCTACGAGAAATCTTTAAGTGTCGCCGTTTCCAAGAACGCCTGTTGCGGAGCAGCTAATTTGAGAAATCTTGCCTTCCTGCGGAAACAGGGAAGTGTCACGAGCAATGTCACTTTGGTGCTTATTCCGTGCTCGCACGCTTGCTCTTCGGGCTGGCTTGCGTGTTAGCTTCCTGCCTGGTGACAAGGACATGTAACAAGAAACACCTCTTGCCTTGAGGCATTTGGGCATCCCTTGCACTGAGCATGAGCCAAGGGGTGCGGGTGTCTGCAGCGAGCTGGGCAGCAGGAGGAGACGGATGGAGATGTCCCCGTCGGGGCTGTCACATGCCACCAAGTTGCCTTATCCCTGTCCTGAAGGTACAGAGCTCCCGCTTGCCATCAGGTGGTTCTGTCGCTCGCTCTCCGCTCTGCTGGAAAAGGTACTCACTTCAGCGCCTCTGATCATTAGAAACCCTCCTTTAATTTTCAGCCTGTTTATTCCTGGCTGGTTTATATCTATTTATTTTTGTGCCAACACTATCGTTTTAGCTTCAAAAGCTGTTCTACCCTTTGCTACGGACCTCCTCCACCTGCTGTATTTATATAAACCAATCACATCCTCTTTTAAAAACTCCCGAATCCTAAAAACTCCTGAGTGCTCGTCCAGAGCCTTAACAACAGGGCCATCTTATCCAAGCCTGAATAGAACATGATTGTTTTCTAAAGCATTTTCCAGATTAACATGTTTGCTGTTTTTCAGAGGTCCTTTACACATAAATAGAGATGATTAAAATCACCTTGGCCTCAGTCTTGCAGAGAGAAAGAGCCTGAGGATTCCAGATGCGTTCTGACGCATTAAACTTCAGAAACGCCAAACTGCGTGAGGACACAAATAGTGTCATTATCGTACTGCCAAGGGGGTCAGTGGCGAGCTGGAACGAGCCCAGAATGAGGTGGAGGAACCCACAGAAGTGCTTAGCCTTGGCGCCGTGTTGAAAGCAAGGTCAAATGCGCTGCGCTGTCAGAGGAGGAGGCAGTCAATTAGTCTCAATATGCCAGCAGGGGAGGGACAAATTTGAGAACAGTGAGGGCTGTTGAAATTAAAGTTAATCTGTCACTAATCTCTGGTGGGGAAAACCGGAGCAAAGAAAAATTAGGCAGTGTTTATGACTGATCGCTCGCTCAGAGATGCAATTGCTGCAGAGGGTCTTTTGCTCGGCAGTCGCAGCAAGAGCTTTGTGCAGAGCCGGGGAACGCAAACCAGACAAAATCCATCCTGTTGCACCTGTACAATTTAAGCTGTGCTCCAAGTGCTCTGTGTCCATGAAGTAAACAGTAAATCTCCTGATGTGGGACTGTCCTTCCTGGAGATTAGCTCCGTGCTTCAGTGTCACGGTGCTGCTACAAGCTCGCTGTAGTTAAGGCCCAATGAGCTGTCAAGAGAAACGGGCTTCTGCCTCTGCTCCCGGTGCTCTGGCGCATCTGTCACTGCCTCCATCTCCCCGTTTGTCACACAAGGCTAATGAGCGCTCAGTGCCTCTCGTGCTCCTGGTGAACCTTGAAGAGTTAATGCTTGCAAAACACTTGGAAGTCCTCACTGTGATAAGTGCTTTTAGCAGAGTGATATTAATATTGTGGAGGGGGCCGGGCTGACAACTGAGGAATAATCTTTGTTGTGTTATCTGCAGAGCAAACAAGACCTGCTGTAGGGCTCGGCTGCCTCTACCTATGCAGCTACATCAAGGTGTCTCTACCCTGGCCAGGAGTGGAGAGAAGTGCCCACAACTGTCCTTGCTTTCCATGCCTTTCTGTAGAGACTTGGAGCGTAACCCGTCTGGTTGCCCACTTGTTCCTTTGCCTAGAGACAAGGAGACTGGAATTAGGATTTGGAGATTTTTGAGGCTCTTCAATTGCTTGAACCTACAGCCAAGAAGGAAAAAAAAAAAAAACAAACAAAAAGGACTCTGCCTTTTTTTTCAGAGCAATTTAAGTGCTCATCATCAGCCCAGCAGCACGGCATAGCTGCGGTTTCAGGTTATGTTCCACTCAGATGTACAAGCTGGGAAGTGAATCTGAGGTCTTCAAGCCATCAGTCATGCCAGGGGGAAAGCGCTGCCAAGAAGAGCTCCTGAGTACATGGGGCAAATCCCGGGGCAGTGTAAATCAGCACGGTTTCCGTCCATTTCCGTGATGATGCACTCGCCTGGCCCTTAGCTCTGCGTTACCTTCCTCCCACGTCTCTGGATGTAATAGGATTACTCTTTGAAGGAAGAGAAATTGATTTGTTCCTACCAGCCTGACAACTGTGGCACAGAAAAAGGATAACCTGCCTGAGACTGACAGTGTCCCCGGCTGTGTGTATCAGTGTGAGGGAATTGCGGAGCAGATGTTGGGGACATCATCCCTCTGTCCAGCCCTCTGAGGGAGTTTAGGCTCTGGAAGGCTAAAATTAGGTCCTGTGAATATTCCTCCTCCTCGCTCGAGTCGGCCGCTGGTTAAGTTGCGTCACAGCTGAGTCACGATGTTCTCCTGAGCACTGGGGGGGAACTGTCCCCTCACCCTGATGGCGTGACTTGGTTTCCTGCAGTGGCACGGATGCTTGCAGGAGGCGAATTAACCTGTCCGTGGAGCTGTTAGGCATGATGAGCTTCCATCAAGTGGTTTAAGGTAGTTAATCATAGTAGTTGGCATCCATTCCACCAGGTGGAGAACGGATGAGTCACAGTGTAGCACTGCGGAGAACATGGCTTTATTTCACACCCGCTCTTAAGGTGAAGGTGCTTGATCAAGGTTAGAAGGTGTCGTGCCCCAGATGGATGCCACCGGTCTCTGGTTCTTAGTAGTGGAGTCTGTGATGCTGCGATAGTCCTTCTGAAGTGTTTGTTTCCTGCAAGGATTGATAGCACTCTATACCAGCCTTTGATGACGCTGTGTGGAGGAGAGTAAGAGATTGCACTTGTGTTCAGGCAGGCGAGATGCTTTGCTGGAAGTCACAGAGATGGTGAAAGGTGGTGCTGGCCGTGGGGTGCTGGTGAGACAGCCCCATGGCTGCGCTGCGGACGCCTGGGACCCTAAGTACCTCTTTCAGCGCCGACTTGATGGTTGCCAGTCACCAGAGCCATATGGTGGATGCGTACAGTAATTTGCCCTGTAAATTTGATTATCGTGCTCTTTGTCTTTCCAGATTGGCCACTGGCACGTGTCCGAAGGGCTCAGCATGGACAACAGGATCTTCTCCTCCAACATATCAGATAGCCTGTTCAACACCACCCTCATTGTCACAACCATCCTGGTAAGTGAGGGGGTCACCTACGGTTCCCATTAGCTCTTTGCCAGCCCCGTGGTTAGGGGTGTCAATCAGCTAGAATATTATTTCCTCCTCTTCCCCCCTCGGCCCCCAGCATGCAGCATTGCACACTGATTTTATAAAGAACAGACGATCAAATCTCTAATTACAGCACTGAGGACAATTCATGACAGTGTAATTAAACTCAAGTTGATGTTTCATATGGAAATGATATTTGATGAGTTCAGAAGCAGCTGGGGAGAGGACTGGGATGGGGATAAGTTGCCATTTTACATTCATCTGTGAATGATGTTCTTGTTCTGTGTACAGCTGGTAAGTTGGAAGGGACAGTTGTCCCTTTTCTCCATAAAATTACTAAAATTGCTTGCCATGGTGTAACCTGAGACTCTGCATCCACAGGCACTACTGTCCTCATATAATGAAATTCCCCTTTCATTTGCCTCTTATTCAACGCTCTGCTAGCCATCCCGTGACTTTTTCTTCCAGTGCCTCTGTTCCTTCCTAAAGACGTTGTAAATCTTGAAGCACTCTAGGTGCTTTTGTTCTCACTAAGTTTGTCTGAAAGAGAGCCAAAATAGAAAAGTTTATCTTCCTTTTTTGCCCTATCTCTGCCCATGGAAGATGGGATCTGTATCTCCTGCTGTAACTCAAGCAGTCACCATGCTGGTTTATTATCTGCTAGCTGGAAAGTGACCCAAGTATGATCCCTGAGCTCTGACTCATTCCCTAATGTGGCATAAATTTACTGTGGATCCTGGTATGGCCCAGGAATACCGGTGTGGAAATGGCTCTGTTGGCTTTGCACTCCCTTGGGTTCCCAGATACTGCTTGCCGCAGCATTCAAGCTCTCTTACAGCCCCATCAAATGGAGATACGTGGGCGAGAGATGGCTCTGGGTTGTCATCCCAGCACCCCTGTGTCCCTGGGTCTTGGTGCCGTGCCGGGACTCCTCGGCTAAGGTGGGAATGACAGCTGCCCAGTTTCGATGCAGGAAAACCCTTACTTAATGCTGAAGTGGAACCATCAGGAGCTGGAGGGCAACGACCGCTACGAGGGCTTCTGCGTGGACATGCTGAAGGAGCTGGCGGAGATCCTGCGCTTCAACTACAAGATCCACCTCGTCGGTGATGGCGTGTATGGAGTCCCGGAGGCGAACGGCACGTGGACAGGGATGGTCGGGGAGCTGATCGCTCGGGTAAGTGAATTAGCCGTTCTCTTTAGCCGAGCTGGAGCGGGACTTGGCACTGAAAAGCCCTGATGCTTTATTAAGTGCTCCGAGATGATAAGGTCAGATTCGGGTTTTAGTTCATTTGTGAGACTCTGACAGGAGGATCTCGGTTTAATGGAGTCTCCTAATTGCAAATGCATTTGTGTCATTGTGACAGTGTTTGAAGTAGACCAGCTAGGACCCAGTCAGGGGCTCTCTTAGGGGATGTTCACTTCTGCTGTCAGATTGGCCTGGAATTTGAGATCCCTGGATAAGAGCTGCTTGCAGAACATTTTATTTTTTTTTCTCTTCCCTTGAGTGGAAGAAAAATGAATGAAAACTTCAAGTAGGGCAGTATGCAGACTCTGGAGGTGGAAATTGTAGAAAACTTACAGTAACAGGCTTTTTGGACAGGGAGTAAACATCACATTTGTACCCAGCAAAGTTTTGACGGATTTGTTTCAACACCTTAACTTTGGGTATCATTTTCGGAGGGGAACATTCCGCTTGCTTGAAATACATAGACGCGGTTCTTTTCACAGCTCTCACCCGAGGTGTTGCAGCACAGCAGCTAGACTGAAAGCACGATGCTTTTTTTCTGGGTTTGACAACAATTCTGCCTTCGTGTGTGCTCCTCCGTCTCTGTTCGTGTTCTGCTCGAGGCCTAAGGGTAGCCCTTCCCCATGGATCCCGACGCTCAGACTTCCTGAAATGCTTCAGCCACTGGGCTGTATTTGGGATCGGAATGAGGGATTTAAGGTTACGCAGGACAGGGAACATACTGACTCCAAATCCCTTCTTAACCAACGTCCTCTCTCCCAGAGCATCCTTTCCTCCACAGAGCAATAGCGTTTGGCGCCAGCTGAAATTCCACCTCCGTCTGGCTCTTCTAAGGAATTTTCTGTATGGTTGTTTGCAAATGCTCGGGGCTATTGGCATAGTTTTCATACATCTATATTTATATATACATATATGTATGTACATATACAAATACATATAAAACTGTTCTGTGAGGTTTCTTTCGGGAGGCAAGCGGGAAGGTGCGCAAAGCAGCGTATGATCCCTGCAGACAAAGGGAAGGAACATCAGATTTTGGACCGATAACCTTGGCAGTGCCTCTCTATTAGATGGGAACTTCTGGATTTATTTTTTTTTTTTTTTGGGTAGAGATAAGTGTTTTAACTTCATCTTCACACAGAAACAATTTATTTCTTCTTCGGCTCTAGCCTTATTTAGGAGGATTTTTTGCTTCAGCAGGACAGCTGGCAAATCCTGTGTGAAGCTGAATCAAAAATGAGAGAAGAGAAAAAGCTTTCTCTGCTTTGTTCTTGCTAAACCATTTAGAATAATTCTATTAGTTTCAGATGTTTTTTTAATTGTTCCCGGGAACTGCAGTTTGACTTAGTTCAGCCAGGGCAGATCTGGCCATGTTCATGCTGTTGTATTTATATGGGATTGTTTGAGATTTTGCCTTTTGAAGTCATTTCACTGCCCTAAGAGGTCCCTTTTGTTTGTGATAGCCTAGAAGAGAGTTTGTCCTCGTTCCAGCTCCTTATTTATTTGTGAAACTGTGTTAAGGACCACTCCTAATAGAAGAGCTGGGAGATGGTATGTTGGGTTCACACGTGCTTTCGCAGTGGATTTGTTTCCTGAGTGAGAGCTCTGCACCAGACTCTTTGTGCATTAGCCCAAGAAAGTGATTCTTACCTTCCTTACCCACCCCTGACTGAGAAATAGGAGGTTTGTGTGGTGTACCATGACCAGAAGGTCAGTAAAATCCCCAGATCTGTGTGGTACCTTTCCACTACGTGGGGTTTTTATTGGTGTGAGTGTGTGTATGTGTGTGTCTGTAATCTCAGGAATGTCCTCAGAGCAACTATAGGCTGTATGGGAAAAGCGTTTCATTTTATTGCTTCTAAATTAACCAGCCATTGATTTATTCTTATGTGCTGAAAATTCTATTACAACTAATTGTGCACTATAATATGATTGAGAGGAAGCTATATAAACATAAATTCGTTGTTGACCCAAATTCACAAGTACGTATCTTATCGACCTGCTCGCAAAAGTAATTAAGAGCTAAGGAATACGGAGAGTGGGATGGCATGGGGGTTAGTGGACAGGCTGCAATACTCCCACATCTGGTCAGCAATTTGCCTCAGCAAATCTGTCAGTTTTCTTATGAGCTGGTGGAGGTTTGGCTTGGGAAAATCACTTGGAAGGGGTTAGACCTCTTCCTGAGTGAAAGATGTCCCAAACTGGGAAAGACCAGCCCCACTGGGGATGGAGGACAAGAAGACTGAGCTTCTTTCTGGACTCCATCAGTGAGCAGGGGCATAAAAGCCCTTTCTGAATGGCACACGGTTCCCCTGTTAGCTTTGCCGGGTCCTGGGACAGAACACTTCAGTCTCAGGCAGTTAGGACGACACTTTACACGTGTGCTATCTGTACCAAGAAAAGCAGAAGAAACAGTAAATCTTGTTGTCTGCTCTTGTTCGGTGTCATTGCCTTCAGGGACAATAGGGAAGAGCTGAAGGAATTATGTTTCAGTTCTTGCCGTTGTTGTATAGCCTCTCTCTTTGAGTCCCAAATGGTTGTCTCGTCTTCTCTTTCTTTGCTTTCCATTACATCCTCGAGCTGGAATGAATTCTCTAGTCCGATATGAGCCAGTGAGTGTATTTTCAAGGCAACACAGCAGCTTTCCTCTTTGTTTTGCTACAACTGTGCTTGCTCTCTTGGTCGGGGCTTGTACCTTGTGCCTGTGTGTACATCACCAACGAGCAGGGTGATGAGCTGCCTTGCTCGGCCAGGCTGAGGTGAACTAGTGCCGAGAGGTCCCTCAGCAGCAATTCCTGCGTCTCGGAGCCGCCGGTGGAGAGCAGAGCTAATAGGGGGTGGTTTGGCTAGGTTTTGCCAGGAAGCTTTGCTGGCAGGCGTCTGAAACCGCAGTGCTTCTGCAGAGCCTCCTAGGACATCAGCTCTGCTGCAGGCGGGGAGCAGCCCCGGGCTGCTGGAGCGCCTGGCTCCGCTCCCGCGACTGCTGCACGTGCAGAAGAGGTTGCAGGTCTCGTGCCCCAGGAACCGGCTCTGACTCGGGAGCAGCGATGCTAGGAGCTGAAAGGACCTTTTGGCTTCGGGGCCGAGGTTGCATCTTCAATGCTGGTGGCCAGGTGCACGCAAGGTGTTTTGCAGTCAAGCAGATTGGCCCTTGCCTTGGTTCGCTCCGAAGCAGGGAGGGGATGGGAGCAGGAAGGAGGGAGACGTTCTTTCCAAGCCGGCAGAGCCCCACTGCCGCTCAGGAGTGGGTGTTGGTGCTCGGCGAGAAGAGCTGTGCGTGGGCGAGGGGAGCGAGGAGGGGCTGCGTGCGGCGTCGGCAGGGGAGGCTGCGGAGGGGGCGAGCGGGAAGCGAGGCAGCGCACAGAGTGCAGAAGTGCCAAGTAAAGCCCATTCCTCCCCAGTTCCTTCGTGCCATCCGTAAAATGCCCGTGCTCAGGCGGGGAGAGCTGGAAGCGCCAGGGTTTGCAGAGCTCTCTCCCGAGCTGAGATGTGCTGACCTCACCGAGGCGCAAGAAGCTGTGCGAACATCAGGAAGCAAAGTTGAAAGCACGAAGTGGATGATATTCAGGCAGAGAAAACGCTGCATGTGATTCCCAGATCGGAGTTTATCGCTGTCAGAAATCAGCTCTTAGCTTGCAGGGCTCCTGAGCCAGGAGGGAAGGTCGGTGTTTGACAGAGCACGGCCGAGCGGGGCTGCGAGGACCGCAGGTCTCTGCGGTGGGACGCGTCTGGCGGAGGAGAAGGCAGATTTGCATCGAGCTGCGCATAGGTCAGAGCAGCCTGGACGCTGCCGTGAGCCCGGGTGCTGCCAGACGTCCTAGAAGGGCTGATGAGGGCTGGCAGGGAGCACGCGTGGGGAATTCAAAGCCCTGACAGCCTCGGCCAGGGCTGCGGGTGCATCTGAGCAGGGGGCAGGTACATCCTGTGCGAGACCAGAGAGCTGTAGGGTGCCAGGCTGGACCCCCTGGGCAAGGGACCGGTGCACGAAGCGCAGGGTGCCCAGGAAAGGGCAGGCGAGGCGGCACGGGGAGGATTTGAATTGTATTTCATGTAGGAAAGAGCAGCTTTCAAGATTCTGCTGCCTAGTGATCTGGAAAGGCCCCAAAGTGGGGGACGCTGGAGTGCACAGAGTTCCCTGATGGCACCCCCTGTCACCACGAGGTGGATGGTGGCCTGGCGAGGGACAAAGCCCCGATGTGGGGTGGCCGTCAGGCCACTGAGACGGATAAAGATGGGGCCGTGACACTCCTTTGCACGGAGCCTTTATGCTGGCCCACGTCAAGGAATGAAAATGGCCCTAGAGCTTAGAGAATCACCTTTGATGTGGTGTATTTGACATGCATTGAGCATGCGATTTTGCTTTTGGAATTGTATTTGGGTTGGAGAGCTGGAAGAAGAAAGCTGTTGTCAGAATAAGCTGTGTCTTCATGAGGGGCTTTGCTGGCAGCGCTCTCCCTGGGACAATAGTACCTGCAAACCCTTTTAAGTCAGACAAGAGAGGTTTAGGAAGCTCTAGGCTTTCCCTGCAGATAAAATTCCCTATGTGCCGTGTTCCATAGATGAATTGATCCCATCTTTGTAATCTGCTGGTGTTTACATAGGGCTTAAATGCTCACACTCCATGCTATGATTATTGGTGCCTTTTAAAAACTCTGTGGGTAAATGTCTGGCTAGGCAGAAATTCTCCCTAGCTCGTAATTCATTCCGGCCTCAACCTGCAGGAATATAATAGCTGCTTGCAAACAGTTGCAAAACCCGGCACTGGGCTTGTCCAATAAACCAATGCTGCACGGACTGTGAAAGATTCTTTCCCCTTGACCCCTGCACCTTATTTATTTATGGGGAGTTTTGCAGCTCTCCTGGCCTTTCTTTTCCCCCTTCCTCCTCCTGCAATCCCAGAAATGCTGCACTCCTTTTACCTCTCAAAGCTCCTGCCTTTTATTGGTCCTTTCTGTCTACTTGGCTTTAAATGGACAAGTGCATTGGGAGGAGAAGGAAGGAAGCATCTGGAGAACCTCTGCCAGCAGGTGATTAATGCTATTTTTTTTTTTGCAGAAGGTGGGTGCAGCAGCAGCAGATTCAGAGAGCGTGCTAAGAGTGGCAAACACACAGATTTGCCTTTGCACGGTGCATTTAAAACTAGGGCATGGATCCTGCGAGATAAGCTTCGTGTTTTATTGAGTCTTCAGGCCCTGATGGTGCCTTGGCTTCTGCACAGACCTTACGAAATGCAGGGACAGAAAAGTGCAGACTGTGTTTCCCCTGCTTGTCTTGATCCACATGTATAATCACCCTCCTGCAAAACAGGCAAACAAGTATATAAGGGAAAGAATGATACTTCGTTTTCTACAGAAAGCAATTATAGACATTAAAAGAGCTATAGTAATAAAAATAATATTTAAAATTCAAATCCCTTATCTATATTCCAAGGCTATTAACACTGGAAGAAATTCTTCTTCCTTTTTTTTTTTTCCCCCTTTCTGCCTAATGTCATTTCCTTTGCAAATCCATCTGGATTATATTTTTGCCCTGATTTTTTTTTTTTTTTTTTTTTTGGCGACCGCTCTTCAATTTTGGAAGTCTGGGATTGGCAGGCTTTTAAGTTTCATAATTTAGAGTGCGTTGGTAAAGACTCTGTTTTGTTACGATTTCCTACCTGGGTTTCCCTGTCCCAAACGGAGGGCCATCCATCCCTAGGGTGTTCCCTAGGGCCAGGCTCTATTGCTATCCCTGCCCTGTGCCTTGACCTGAACCCGTGATCCTGATTTTCCTCTGCTTTCCTTTCCTTTTCTTTCCTCAGAAAGCTGATCTGGCAGTGGCTGGGCTGACGATTACTGCTGAGCGGGAGAAGGTGATTGATTTCTCTAAACCATTCATGACTTTGGGAATTAGCATTCTCTACCGAGTTCATATGGTAAGAGACTTTATTTTATAACCGTTTATGTGGTTCCATTATTTGCATGCAAACGTGCCTGGTTATGGAAGAATAATGAATGACTCATAAAAATATTTTGGTTTCTTATTTAAACGCAAATGTGCTGGACCTTTTATTTCCTGCTCCTCTCTCTCAATTTCTCTGCCTTGTCTCTGCCTCAGTTCCTATCACTCAGCCCTCCAGCCCTATTGGCTCCCTGTCCTCTCCCGGCACGCGGAGCTCTCGGGCGTTATGAGGAATTTGGAGAGCAGAGGGATGTTAGATCAGTGCCATCCTGCCCCACAAGTAGCTTTTTGCACAATCTGGGGCTGATGGCAGAGCCCCTGGGACCTTGTCCAGCCCATGCATGTGGCATCGCTTGGGCTGTGCTGGATTCCCGTTTCTCCTGCTGCTCTCTTATTTATAAAGTTCAGAAGGGGACAGATTTTCCCTGGTGACACCCATGTGCCCCAGGTGTCACTGCGGGCAAACTCTGCCTCTGAGGCCATTTGTAACAGCCTGTTGCCTTATTCCCACTCTGTGTTTTGAACACGTGTTCCGTGCGATGCCAAATGTGATGGGAATTGGCGTCTTGGATTTTTCCAACTTGACTGCTCAACAGTAGCAGCCAAAAGGGTGGAGGGATTTGAGCTGCGTCTCCCAGCCCCCTCGCTCAAATCACAAGGCTGGGGAAGATGCAGTGTGAGCAGGAACAGACTTGCACATGCATCTCTGTGCTGAGTGTCTCCTGCCAAGAACAAACAAGTAATTAAAATGTAGTTAAAATTCTGTTTCCTCTGGTGCATGCGGAATTTAGGATCAATGAGTTAAGTGATCAGAAAGGTTCAAACTCTTTTGTTCCTCTAGCGAGCAAGTACCTGTGAATCCCCCTTCCTCTGTCACTTGCTTCATTCTGTCCCAGCTGTCCCCGTGCTGCAGACTGTTTCCTTGGATGTCACTTGGTTGCACATTGAATAGAGTTTGTTTTTTTTCACCACCTTCTTCTATGTGCATTTTTGGAGTTTGGGATTGGGTAATGAGCATGTTCTCTCTCTGATTTTCCGCTATAATCTTGAGCCAGGACAGCGTGAGGTTGATGTAGCACCGTCCGCTCCTGCATGCTGGTACAACAGCAACGCAACAGGCCACCTGCCAGCCTGGCCTTTGGGCCTCATAACCAGAGAGCCCAAGAAGCGTTGGCCAGGGGTCCCTTGCTGTCATTGAGGAGGCAGGTGGGATCTTCCGTGGTCGGATTGCCCAGATGTCAGGTGTCCAGGTGATGGCAGCAGGAATGCAGGGTCCCTCTTGGTGGTGTCACTGCACCAGAAACCATGTCTCTGTGCGGTCTTGCAAGCCCTCTCCTCCCTCTCCAGCATTTAGGCTCTCTTTGGCTAAACTTCTGCCTAGCATGAGCAAAGCGTCTGAGAGCTGTGTGGCAATTAACTAATTAAACTGGTAAATATTTATTCTACAGTGAAAGGCGAGGTAGCTAATTGCTCTGTGTTTTCTTGAAGGACTTGGTTTGCAGAGGAGTTGAAGGCAGCCCCACAGCCAAATCTGGTTTTATCCTCTCCCTTCTCCTGCCTCCTCCCACCCCAACAAACATCTTTGCAGTGTCAAAAATTACCGCTGTCCTATGTTAACCGCGGTGCGGATGAGACTTTGCTTAATAAACAAGCACAAATAAAGCCCTGGCTGAGGAGTTGCCTCCGTGCCCTAGCTGCCTCCTGATTTGATGGCATTTTATTTTAATTTCGACATAACTCTAGCCGCAAATGAGTCCTCCCTCCCCTTCTCCTCCTTCCTCCCCCAGCCCAGGCACCACCTTGCGTGTCTCTCTTATCGCACATAACCAAGTATGGCACCTTTAAATGGGGCTGTCATTTCTCTCAATTTCATTTGTTGTGATATAATCAAGTATGGATTTCTGACACGGGGGCTCTAATAGGCTTTCTGACTTACGGGCGGCTGATAGAAAAGGCTTGTTCTCTTTTATTATTTCCGTGCTCCGGCCGCCGCGTGGGACCCGCGGACAGCAGGAGACGGGTGACGAGCCCCGAGCCGTCACTCTGCTCGGCACAGGGCTGAGAGCTGGCGTCCAGTGTCATTGCTGCGCAGGGATATGTTGAATATTCTGTGCGAGCCCTAGAGAGGCCTTACTGTGCTCTTCCTTTAGGCGAGACGGATTTGGTGAATACGCTGGGAAAGTGACATTTAGACTGACTGACCTACGGCTGAGTTGTCTTTCTTCTTCCTTAATGAGGCAGAAGAGGGCTCTTTTGCCTGCCTTTTTAGGGGTGTTTGTTAGGAGGGATGTAGGTACAGCTGCCCGTTTCGGCGAGAGGGAGCAGCCAAGCTGTGGAGTCACTTTGGGCTGCGTTTTGTGGGTGTGAGTGAGTCTGCAGGAGGCAGGGAGGTCCCTTGCAGACCCGCGATGCGCGAGCACACCGTGTAGCTCAGCATCTCCTCATGCATATTCCAGATATCCGGTCACTGGTGTCAGCTCCCTCCAGAAAACTGTCTTCTCTGATTGAAAAAGTCTTCCAGGAACTGCTGAATAGGATAAATGGATCTCCCATGCCTCCGTCTGAGGCTTTGCAGGAGGCCGTCATCAATTATTGGACATTTTGAACATTTCTATTCCAGGAAAAATATCTCTTCCAATTAACAAAGCTGTATTGGGACCTGCTTAAAATATCTGACAGACACCAGATATTGTCACTCCCATCTTCAAAACAGAGATAAGAGAGAGTTTGCACCCTCCATGGGAACAGAGTATCTTTATTCTTATCCACTACTGTGAATGAAAAGAATTTGTAGCAGCAGCCTGAAAATGATTGTAGCTAAAAAGAACCAGAACTACTACTTTAAAGTCACTGGAGAGAGTCATTGCCAAGCCTGGAATTTAAAGCTTCCAGCTCAATTTCCGTAATGAGTATAATTTATTGACAAACTGCCCCAGAAACATAGAGAAGACATCAAGGCCCTAATTACAGAAAGGAGCTTTGTTGCAAGAACATCTCACAAGGGAGCCTTCCCTGATGTCCGGGAATACTTGAGGATTTCTCCCTGTTGACGTGATGGTGAGGCCAGGGAGGTAAAAGTCCCTTGGATGAGTCTTCTGCTTCAGAAGCTCCAGCTCGTTTGGCCAAGGGTGGCAAGGAGCCTTCACCCCTTGCAAGAGCCCCTCGTTGCACGTCATTCCCAAGTGTGGAAAAGCTTGTAAAGAGAGAATTGAGTCAGTCTTACTCCAGATAATTAGGGAATGGGATAGCTTTTATAGCATCTACCTCTAGGCTTCCCATCAAGATGTCTGTAATCCTTGGGATGGGGCCATGGGACCAGGGAAGACTGCAGACTGTACGTGGGAGCCCGCACAACCTCATGAGATGCTCTCATCCCTCTAAAGCAGTGAGAGGAGCTGCAGCAAGGTGATCAGAAGACTTCATGGGGAGCGTGAATCCCTCGCAGACTCGGGGTTGTGGTTTTGAGCAATATCTTTGGCTCTGCAAGAACCTGATTCAGGCCTAGATGTTGGCTGTGGTAATCAGTTGTCTATCTCGGGGTTTCTGTGCAGAACAGAAGGCAAAGCAGAATATGGCAGCAATTAACCAAAGAAAAAGATAAAAGAACAAAAGAAGAATGTAATCTCTTCCACGGTTTATCCGATTCACTCACATGCTTATGCCACACACAATATGATAACTCCATACAGGGAGGAAAGCTTGTCTTGAAGAGAGATTCTGGATTATCCTCACAAGAATACGAACCTTTTCTTGGGCAATAGTTTTATATTAACCCAAAAAGGGAAGCAGAGTGTTCCGAACCACTGATTTTTTAATTCATCTATTTGTTAAAAGGCCACATTCTCTTTCACAAAAAATAAAAGAAAAAGAATTTTGTAAAAGTATAGCGCTCAACCTCAAACACTTCTTGTCCTTGAGGATATGGGGTAAGTGATTATGGTTTGGATCCTGGCTTCCTACAGGGCAGGGATTGCTTTAGAAAGCTTCTGAAGTATTCTGGTCCCAGCTGGTAACTAGAATTCTGAATATCACAGTAGATACTTTTATTGGAGGAAGTTTTTTTGCAAGCACTACTTCCTTCTTTTAGCAACATCTTCATAAGACTTCATAAGAACTACCCAAACCTTGTGAAAAACATATTTTTTGCATAAATTTAAGAATATTTCAATATTAAAACAGTACTTTTATGGGAACAGAATTTCAAGTGACCCTCTTGAGCTTTGGGGAGGAAAAAGGTTCCAGCTGTATTTCCTGAGGATTTTTGTGAAAATATGAAATCATTCTCTGCCTTTGGTTTAAGCATAGTTCTTAAAAAAAAAAAAAAAAAAAAAAAGTGTTCATGTGATAATACTGGGTTTGCTGTGATAGTTGAGGTTAGATGTTACTTATTGGTAGCTGTTTTCAATTTGCATGGTGTCACAAAGGGGTAGGATAGGGCAGTAGACTAGGGAGCTGTCACATCCTGGAGCTGGCTGTGTCCCAGAGGACATGCGTGTGCACACCTGGGAGCTGTTAGCCTTGAAAAATTTCTCCTAGAAATTCATCCTCCCTTTGTACAAGTTTCATGAAACTTGACAAGATTTCAGTGGCGGCAATGGAAACTTTTAAGCTATCCTGGGAGAAAATTAACCTACTATTTCTATCAGCGAGGGTCTTATTTTTCAAGTAAAGGTGGTTTTGCAAGAAAAAAAAAGGACAGGAAATTCTGACGCATCTTGAAGATAAAAATACCATGTTCCCTGCGATAAAAGTAATCATTTTATTGGGTTATGTAAAGAAATAACAATTCAAGGCTGAAGAAGGAAAAATAGAAATATTGCGAACATTTCTTTTGTTCTGCATGGGGATGTTTTCTCCCACTTGGCTTCTTGCATAGGACAATCCCCCTCACCTCGAGCTCGGGCATGTTCATCCCAGGGGAGCCCTTCAGTGTGAAGACCACGTGCATGAAGCAGGGCTGCACATCTGGGCATCCTCTTCTGAGGTCTCAGAGGTGCGGGATGAAGTGAAGCACCGAGGTCGCGTTGTCTGGGTGGTGACAGTAGCCTGTACCATTTCTTCCAAGGACAGGAACCCTCGGGCTCTATGTCTGAAAGGCTTTATACCGTTGTGCATTGCCCTAGCATTGCGCCTTTTTTTTTTCCTGACAATTTACCTGTTTTTGTTTGCCTGGAGGAGTGAAATAGTTGATGTGGGAAGAGGAGACATGTCCAGGCTGGTGAGATGCAGGACACAATGATTTGTGTTTCTGTGTTGTCTCACCTGAGTCCTCTGCAAATCCCCTTTCCTTTATTTCCCATCTATTGCTCCTATCTGTTGTAAGCATCAGGGCAGACGTGTTTCCTCATGCCGTTTTAGAAGTGCTAATTAATTTAGTGAAATAAACAGAGGTGAAACTTTTTCCCTGCTTCCCTTTCAGGGCCGCAAACCTGGTTACTTCTCTTTCCTGGACCCCTTCTCGCCCGGCGTCTGGCTCTTCATGTTGCTCGCCTACCTGGCCGTCAGCTGTGTCCTCTTCTTGGTGGCTCGGTAATGCGCTCGCGTCGCCGTTCCTTTCCTCACGGTGCCATCTAGCGTCATGCGCTCGGCCCCGTGCGGGGACGCGTGCCCAGACCCCCGGGCCACGTACCTGGAAGCCGCAGTGCAAGGGGCAGGGGTGTCCCAGCTCCGCTGGCTTCTGCCCTCCAGAGCCTGTGGCTTTGCCAAACACACCTTGGACCAGCCGTTTGCACCAATACGAGTATTTTTCTTGATGCTGTTCTGTAGTCGTGTGTGACATGTTTGAGTTTGCCATTGATGCTCATTCTCTGGCAAGGAGTGCAATGGAAGATGTTTGATTTCACATCAAGTCCATGCACCTATTGCATTATTGTTGTTCTGGTCTGTGGTACAGACCTGCAAACAGGGCTCTAGCTTCTCCCCAGCCAGATTTCCAGCACAGCCTCTCTAAACCTTGGTAAACCTTACAGCAAAGCCTCTGGCTCCTGTGTTTTGCAGCATGTAACTCTACTCGGAGCCCTGGGCGTCAAATGACAGCAAAGAGTTTCCTCTTCAGAAAATTCAGCCTTCAGCAGAGTTGGAGCTTCACGGTTTCTCTTTTTGCTTTCTTACTCCGAAGTGCTGCATTTTCTAGCAAACTGACTGACTTCTTGTTTCCTGTCCTTTTAGACTGACCCCGTACGAGTGGTACAGCCCCCACCCCTGCTCCCAAGGCAGGTGCAATCTTCTCGTGAACCAGTACTCTCTCGGCAACAGCTTGTGGTTCCCGGTCGGGGGCTTCATGCAGCAGGGCTCTACCATCGCGCCCCAGGCGCTGTCCACGCGCTGCGTCAGCGGAGTCTGGTGAGGGGCCCAGCAGAGCAGGCAGAGCGGCTCTTTAACCAGAGCAGAATAGGCCTACAGGGTGATGGGTGATGAAGCTTTGCGCCTTCAGGGAACTTCATACATGCTTGGCCTTCTCTGCAGGCCTTTTCTGGGCAAAAACACGTGGAAAAGCAGATAATGGGGATGGAGATCAGGTTCATGCCATGGAGAAACCCCAGTGACACTCTCTTGCTTTCTTTGCTTCCACTGTCCCCAGGTGGGCGTTCACCTTGATCATCATCTCCTCCTACACGGCCAACCTAGCAGCCTTCCTCACTGTGCAGCGCATGGATGTCCCCATCGAGTCCGTGGATGACCTGGCTGACCAGACAGCCATCGAGTACGGCACCATTCACGGAGGCTCCAGCATGACCTTCTTCCAAGTAAACTCTGTTCTCTAGCTAACTGGGAAAGAAGGTGCAAATGGTACTCGCTAATCCCAAGTGGATTTTGTCCCTGCCAGTTTTACCTGTGTTTGCTGCGTTGCCTTCAGATTTCTGGCACGGAGGGGTTATTTGGAGAACCCCCTGGCTAGCTGGTTGCCCGGGACTGGGCTAGTTTCACAGTGGATGTTGGTGACATAATTTAAATGGTTATGCATTTTTGATGTGTCTTGTACATCTTTTATGTAGATAAGCAAAGAAGCAGTCTAGCATAGGTAAAAGTGCACGTGTAAAACGTAATTTGTATGTGTTTAGCAACACTGAAAACACACAAATCATGTATGTGCAAACATATGCTTGGCATTTAGCCCAGTTATAATTGTATCTTCCCTCTTCTGCGTAGAGGGGAACAAATTGATTTTTTTCTGTGGTGCTCTGAACACATAAAGAATTTCTGAGAGTTCTTTATTTATTTATTACATGTCGAAACACCATCTTTCAAGCTTTTCTCACTCTTTTTTTTCCTCCCAGTCTGAACTGTATTGGGAAGAGTCTGGGAAATCTGTCAAATGAGCCTGAGCTTTTCAGCCTGACTTTACACCCTTCAGGGGTTTGGCAAAAAGCTACTTTTAAGCAGAACGTTACATCTAAAATGAGCTGAACAGAGCCCAAGTGAATAAGGTAGTTGCATATGAGGCACTTACTTAGTTCTTTTCAGGAAGGCTTTCAAGTTAAAAAGCCTGTCTGCAGCTCTACATCGCCTGGTGTGTACCGGAGTCTGTAGGATCAGAAAAGAAATTAGCAAAACATGTTCTGTACCATATGCAGCAGTTTGCACTGTGTTGGGATCCATTTTCCATCGGTGTCGAGGAGGTGAGTCAGATGCAGCGATGGGTGAAGCAGGCATAGATGATGCTGTCCTCATCTTACTGGCTGCTGGAAGCATATGTGCTTTCCTAAATCACCTTGCCTATTAACCTGTGCTGGCAGCGGTTCCCACTGCTTCTAATACACAGGGTTTAAAAGTGCAGTGATTCAGGAAGAAGCGCACAACCTGTTTGTCTGTGTCTTGCACAAGTGATTGTACCCAGAGGATAGGGGACCCAGATGAGGGCAGTAACTGGGTCGGCAGAGGATTGACTTAGACACTCTAACGCAGCTCGTAAGTCATAGGAAATTGGCTCTTAAAAGTGCCATGGCCATCTGGTTGGCCAGGAGGCTCATTAAGAGCATTGCTTACCTGAGGTGGTTGCCAAAACTGAGGGAAGGCTGTTGCAAGGGCTACAGTCAGCTTCTTCACTCCAACCAAAATGAGTTCCACACCTGCAAAGACTCAGGATTTGTGTCTGCTTGAGCTTTAGTTTATTGCAGTCAATGAAAAGACTCTAGTACCGTTACACAGGTACTTTGTTTTAGTTCATGATTTGGCTTTGGAGGCAGAACTCAGTGCCCTTCTTGGGTTGGTAGAGTCTGGCACTGACTCTTAAGCACCAGGTTCCTTTGACAAATAATGCGGTGTAAGCTGCATGGCGAGCACTGAGCAATCTAAGAGTAAAACGCATCAGAATAAATGGCAGTTAGGCAACTAAATCTGGCTTTGGCTTTGACACAAAGTCTTTTTGACTCCTTTCCACACTGTGGCATTTTTAATAGCATCTAATATGAGGATTGTGTTACAAAAAGATATTCTTGCCTCAGCTCCACGTGCTTCCTTCCTTCTGCAGAATTCCCGCTATCAGACATACCAGCGGATGTGGAATTACATGTACTCCAAGCAGCCAAGCGTGTTTGTGAAGAGCACGGAGGAAGGGATTGCGCGGGTGCTGAACTCCAATTACGCCTTCCTGCTGGAGTCCACCATGAACGAGTATTATCGTCAGCGCAATTGCAACCTCACGCAGGTCGGGGGCCTTCTGGACACCAAGGGCTACGGGATTGGCATGCCCGTCGGTAGGCAGTGAAGAAAAATTCTAGTCCTTCTCAGCTGTCAGCAGAGGACCGGAGCATGTGAAAGGCTGAACCGGCTCTAAAACCGATGTCACGTTTCACGGCTCTGCCCAGGGTCATTTTTATCTTGGGAGGAAAATCAAATACGTTCTAGTTGTCCAAGGTGCACGCTCTGAGCTGAAGGCATGAGACCCAGCTCTGGTCCAGAGCCGTGTAACACGCGACTGCCGCTCTTTAAGTAATTCATGTGAAAGACATTTCTAAATTGCTCTTTGTTTTCTGTATATTTGCTCTTTGCTGACTGTTTCCCCTTTGAATCAGTGTTTTTTGAATTATTTCATGCTTCTTGTTTTATCTCGGAAGTTCTCTGAAAGTAACGCTATTGCAGTTCTTGTAGTTTTTAGCACAAGTTTCTTAACAGCTGGTGTTTCTTAAAATGCCAGAACAGAGGCAATTTACTGATTATCTCAGCTAGTAATCAGGTTTTAACAAATGCTAGTCTATTTTCTTTAAAACATGAGAGCTAACAAGAGAACATCATCTCCCAGGGTAGCAAAGAAAAAGGATGTAATAGTTGTTATTCCAAACGATCAACTGATCCTTCAGGCCAGTCTCGCAGTTTCAGGACGCCTGATTCCTGACCTTTAAACACCGGCACTTAGCAATACAAAGTTAAGTCGGATTACATAAGAACAGTCACAAATAGTCACTATAGTTTAGCTGACATGCGTAAGCTTGTAAAGTCACAGTAACCTGATCGTTGAGTACAAATCCTTATTTTCAGGACAAAATTTGTTCTGACATTGTCTTGTTAAACAGTGAAATTGTAGCAGATAAAAAGAGTATAAAGCTTCTCCCTGTTACAATAGTGCAGAGTTACGAGGAGAACTGCAGTCTTTCCCACGGTCTGTCTTCTGCATCTCTGATGAGCAGAAATTATGAAGACTGGGGTAGCGTGTGGTGGGGAGTGTGGAACCCAGCCTCCTCTCCAGGAGGTTCGGGCTGGCCTCTGGGTTGGATTCGCTGCCGTTGCAGTGCTCCTCTTGGAGGGAATGAGCCTCAGAGCCAGGGGAAGGGTAGGGGCTCAATGGCAGGAGTTGGACCCAAATGGTCTGGAGGAGGAGTGCGATACTGAACGGCTCTTCTGAATTCTGCCTAACCAGCCAGAGCTCTCCCTTGTAATGCAGTGTTAAGAAATGTTCTAAGTGGGTCCTGGTGGCCAGGTAAAATCACTGCCAGCAAAGGGCGTTAATTTGTTGGCAAAAGGAGGCTCCATGGCTCACAGAGACCAAACTCCCCTGCAGACCTTCCAGAGAAGAGCTTTGGTAGTCAGGCACTCTGGCAGGGTATTTGTGGTGGGGACGAGCGGGCAGGAAGGCTGGATGGGGCAGTACCTTATAATATTGTACCTCCTGGTGTTGCAGGCTCTGTCTTTCGGGACGAGTTTGACCTGGCCATTCTGCAGCTGCAAGAGAACAACCGCCTGGAGATCCTGAAGCGCAAGTGGTGGGAAGGAGGCAAGTGCCCCAAGGAGGAGGACCACAGAGCTAAAGGTAGGCAGTGCTGCTCTACGTTTGTTTGCTGAACTTGGGATGTCCTCACCAGCCGTGGTAGGATGGGCTTCCAGCCACACAAGAGCCTGCCCAGGCTTTCTGCCAGAGACTTGCCTTTTTTCCCCTCTTCTTCTGACCTGAGTTCCTTCCTTCACAATTCAAGGAGAAAGCCAAACAGCTCTGCTGTGCCTCATGCTGTGTTCTTTTGCCTGGGGCAAAGATAGCAGGAACAACCAAATGACAAATATTGGAGGCATATGGAGGGTAAATTAGCTTCTAATGAATGTCTGCAGCATTGCACGGGAAAATGGATGGCTAAAGGGATCAGACCAAAATCCTGGATTGCGTTAAGAGGAGATGGGTCTCCACCACAGGCCTGCTGGTTAATGGCTCTGAGTGAAAGCTCCTTTTAAACAGACAAGGAAGGGACACAAGGACTTTATTAGTAAATCTGTAAAATTGAAGAGCAAATTCTTTTGGGTAATGCTATGCTAATTGCCATAAAAGCTACCGCATTAGGCTGATGTCCCAGCACTGCAATGGTTGCCAGCTTAACGTAGTCTCTGCGTTTTTTAGTTTTGGCAGCCATCCTCACCTCAGCAAGCGTTTTTCTGGGAGGCCAGACGGTTCCCCAGCTGAAAGAATAGTCTTTTGACCTTTCTGAGTGCAGAGATAGAAAGCCAAGAAGGGTCTGTGATAGCTGTTCTGTTTTCTGGCATTAGCATGTCCCTCGCAGCGGGTGTCGGGGCGGGTGAGCTGGGCTGGAGGAGGCACCATGGGCACTTGGGGCTGGTGCCTCCTCTAGGCATCACATCCAGGACCAGAGCAGGGCACCAGGCCTGAGCGCCATGCCATGAGATATTAAAAGGGTTAATTTTGAAGGAGAGCAGGCGTGTGGGCGTCCTTTCCTTCATAACTTGTGTGAAAAACAACTCCATTTTGAGATGGGTTTGGCAGGGGCAGAAGGGAAACAGGTTTCTGTTTCTTGCAGTGTTTGACTTGCCCTGTGGCACTGGACAAATTTTTCTTCCTTTCTCTGCCCTTCTATCTTTGGTTTCCCATTTTAGGAAATTAAGAAGTCTGTAGCCTGCTGATTGTGTGAAGAAAAGCAGAATGGAAATGAGAAAATGTTTGCTGATTTGCTTGTTTGTTTTAATAAATACTGAGTAGCATTTTAGCTGGGAAGAAAGCTCGGGTGTTTGGAGAAAGGCTCATTTGGGTGGGAACTAAAGAGGTGCTGTGTTAGCGGAGGCATCTCTCTGCAAAGGGCTTATTTACGCAGCCTCTAGACTGCCGCAGGGGCAATGACAAAAGAATAACGGAGAATGGGGGAGAAATGTGACCTTGTGAGTTTTAAAACAAAGCAGGTCAGCAATTTACAAGGATTTTGGTGAGATTTTATGTCTAAAAGCCATGCAGAGATTAAGTCAATAAATCATTGCCTCTTGCACTTTTGATTTAGTGTTACAGAGGGGAAAGGAAGATGTTTATAGATGTTCTAGTTGACTAATGGCCTCCCACGATCACCTCAGAGCATGGCACATTTTCTAGTAATCAGCTCAGTGAGGAGCCCGGTCCACTTGAGTCTCAAAACCACCACCGTGAACCCCTGTGTCACCCTAAGCGCTGTCAAAGATGTGGGGCCCTGCTCTCGTTTGGGACCTCTCCTTGCTGCTGTAATACAAGAAGCTGTAATCATTTTTCACCAGCACTTTCTAATGTGATCAAAAGAGCTTTTCTTGGTGCCAGCTTCCTTTAATACTCTTTCTTGTCGTCTTCATCTCTTTAACAGCATTCCTCATCTCCCTTTGCAAAGTTCAAAGCAACTAGAACTGGGTGAATAATTTGCAAGGATTAATGTGCCCAATTGATCTTCCATCTTCTTTTTTTCCTGTTTTCAGTTTGTCCACAAATTGCTTTGTACTTCCCTCTAATGTACTTGCTGTTTATCTGCAAAATCATCATTTCTGAGAATGCACCTTCGATCGCGTAGTTATTGCAAGTCATTCTGTTTGCAACCTGAGCAGTTTGATTTTAATGGACAGTGTTGTCTGAGTTTTTGGGCCCTGGTTGGATGTGTGCGATGACAACTAAACAGCAAGGAGTTGGGCTGCGCTCATGATGAGTGTGCGATTTATGTTGTTTGCCTTCCCACAGCACTGTGTCCTCTGCTCTCTTTTAGGCCTGGGAATGGAGAATATTGGTGGAATCTTCGTGGTTCTCATCTGTGGCCTAATCGTAGCAATTTTTATGGCAATGCTGGAGTTTTTGTGGAGCCTTCGGCACTCTGAGCAGTCAGAGGTAGGACCTAAAAGTGTCCTGGGAGCAGTGTGTGTTTACTGCTGTTTGTGGGGTCTCATTAATACACTGTTCTGGAGCAAATAACGGACCTAGGTGAGATGAGTATTGTAACTGTGGGGCCTAAAATGCGTGAGACTATGTTGCACCAGGAGGGTTTAAAATGCCAAGCATTTCATGTACTTCCAATAAGATGGAGGTGATTTGGAAGTTCCAAATGCTTCTGAAGGAACAGAGATGTATGCAAAGTCCAGATACTACTCACAGAGTTTGGAATATCTGAGGAATTTTGCATACGATAGGTTTGCGTCTCATGTTAATTTGGGGATCTAGAATATAGGACGGTCTTTGACTAGAGGGGGAATGTGTGGGACTAAAGCAGATGTGAATGTCCAAGCGTTGGCATCTTGAAGCCAGTGGCAAGATTGCAGTAGCCCTCGGGCATCAAAACGCAGAGCAGATGCAACCGCGTGGGGTGAGCAGCGTCTCCTGGGCCTGTCTTGCAGGTGTCGGTGTGCCAGGAGATGGTGACCGAGCTGCGCAACATCATTCTCTGCAAGGACAGTTTCCACCCTCGTCGGAGGCGAGGAGGGCTCATACGGACTCGCCCCGCGGTGCCCGAGGAGTGCCGAGCGCGCAGCACCACCACCCTCAGCAACGGGAAGCTGTGCGGCGGGGCCGAGCCGGACGCCTTGGCGCAGAGACTGGCGCAGGAGGCGGCCCTCGTGGCGCGGGGCTGCACGCACATCCGCGTGTGCCCCGAGTGCCGCAGGTTCCAGGGCCTGCGGGCACGGCCGGCGCCGGGCTCGCCGGCGCGGAGCGAGGAGAGCTTGGAGTGGGAGAAGACCACCAACAGCAGCGAGCCTGAGTAGAGCCGGCGCGGGGGCACCGGGGTGGGCCGCGAGGGTCCTGTTCCATTTTACAGAACACGGACTTGTATAATGTCAAACTCGTTTTTAAAATCAAAAGCAGTTACCCAGCTTCTCCAGAGCAAGAGGAACCTCGGGGCTGACGAGCAGGCCTGGCCGGAGCTCGGGCTCTGCTCTCGGGCTCGGAGAGGGCGCCCGTCCCGCTGGGCTGCGACGCGCCGGGAGGAGGCTCCTCCGGCTGCCCCGTCCACGGCAGTCGTCTCCCTACGGCCTCGCAGCTCCAAGGTGGGAAGGAGGGACAGAGTGGGCAATTCCCATAGCAGATATTGCCCACCCCAGGCCAGGAGCTGTCCTGGAACTGCTCTGTCCCAGGCCAGGAGAAAGGATGCTAGCGCTATCTTCTCCAGTTACGTAGACTTACGGGGGGATGTCGGCAAGGGGCGGGGGGGAGGGTGTTTTTATTTGAGAAGGAAAAGGGGATGGGAAGGGAGGAGTCATTATTTTGTTTTATTTTGGGTACTTCAGGACCTAGTCTCCCACGCACCGAGTTTCAGGTGCTAAACTCTTCTTCCTTTACGGTGGGTTGGCATGTGGAATGAGGAAGGAAGCGACGGGACGTGCTTCCAGTGAGCAACAGCATATAATGAAAGTCCTTTGGAGGAGTTGTTAAAATACATATACATATATATATATAAATAGATATATATATATTAAGATGCCAAAAACCAACCAACAAACACAGTGAACTCAGAGAGGCCTTGAAACGCCTGGAATTTCAGGGGTTCTGTGTCTTCTTTTTTGCTTTGTTTTGGGGTTATTCTTTGCTTATTTCTTTACCGGCTTGGGGGGTATGGGTGGGGGAGTCTTTCATGAAGGGTAAAATGGGAGCAGGAGAGAGCAGCTGGTGCTGTGCATTTCCATAGACTCTCCGGGCGCTGCTGCCCTTTCCCATGGGCGGAGGGAGGTCTCTACCGCCCGCCGTCACTTCCAGCAGTCGTAGAAACCCATGCGTTGCACGAGCCCAAACCACGCGGCTGAGCTTGGCTCAGGAGCGTCCCGTGTCTGTGACCCACGGAGCATCCTCGGCTCCGAGGGCGTCCCGCTGCCCATGCCTCGCTGCAAAGGCGTCGCGCAGCGTTTGAGAAAACCACTCTTGGGATCTCGCGCGAGGAAAATATTTACTTCCCTAGCAACAACAGCAGCTCATCCTCTGCTTGGTACAGACATGGGTTCGGCATTGAGGAGTTTAATTTTCTGATTGAAAAACAAATTCTATGCAATTTCTGATTGTAAAAGACATGAAAATGGAGAGGGGTAGGGGAGATGAACAGAAGCCTTGAGTGAAGGTACATCCTGTTCTTGAATTGTTTTCTTTTCTTTTTGTCTTGAATGTACTGAAATAAAAGATGTCCTTGTATAATTATGCTTTTTTCTCTCTTTTTTCTTTCTCGTCCCCACTGACAAAAGTTGCGAGGCAGTTCGAGTCCCGTCTGCTCGGGGAGAAACGCAGCAGGTCCCCAGCTGAAGGGACAGAGACAGTTCTCACTCGGGCTCTGCTGCCGCAGAGGAGGTGCTGTAGCCCATGCAGGTCTCTGTGCTTGGTTATGTCCTCACCTGCGTTGCTGCTGCTGGCTGCAGCTGGATGGAAATGGGGAAGAGAGGCAAAAAAAAGGCCCAGGATATGAACGGTGAGGAGGATATGGAGGGGGCGGGCAGGACGTAACAAACTGCATTGCAGTCTGTCCAGGAGGGCCAGGTCCTCGGCAAGAGGAGGACAGCAGCCTCTTGCAGACCTCCTCCTTGGAGCTCCACTGACTGCGGGCTGAGGTTTGGGTGCGGCAGATGGGATGAGCGCTCCTCCGTGGTCAGGAATCCATCTCCAGCAGGTGTTTGAGGAGGACGTGCAGGGACCTGCACAGTGATGGGAGCAGCAGCTGGGCCAGGAGGCCAGGAGGGTGTTTGAGGAGGGAGATGAGGTGAGTTTGCCGCAGCCCGGCAGGCTGGTGGGGTAGGATCAGAGGGCACATCCTCTGCTCGTGTAAATCAGCACGTTCCCCATCGCGTTGGGAGGCCGGTGCTCGGCAAGGAGCCGAGCTCTGGCTTTCAAAGGGCTCTCGTCCCTCGGTGAGGTGCACTGACAAGAGCACCGGAGACATCTGAAGGTGCCTGTGTACTGTTTAAAAGCTGACATGTTTTTATGAGCGGCAGAATATATTCATCAAAAAGGAGTTGCTTTTAAAATCTGTTTACCGATTAGCAAAAGAAAAGGTCCCATGAATCATTTATCAGACCTGATTTCTTTTTTCACCTCTTCACTGTGATGAAGAAAGAGGGAACTTGACAGAGCCAGACATCTTCCCTTTGCTTCTCCAAAGATCTCAGAGTCATCTGCTCAGACAGAAGCTGTCAGGAAAATAATGATGAGAAACCACCTGGTTTCTCTGTGTTATCACTGTTTTTTTTTATTTGTATTTTTTATTTTTTTGCTTCCTATTAACTTTCTCTTCCCATACAGGTGGAGCTGTATTCTAAGGAGTTTTCTTCATGGCCCTCTTTCCCTCTATTTCCCCCAGGTGTTATCAGATTATTTACACTCAGAGCAGAAATGGACTTCGGAATACTAGCAGACAGATAAAAGCTGCTTTATCTGGGGTGCCTTTTCTAGTGTGTCTGTAGGCCCTACATTTTCTTATCACCCGTGAATACATACAGGTTTTACACGTCCTGGAGGATACAGCAGCCGACACTATTATGTATATGCCCGGGTTTTGTATTCCTATGTATTTGCATGCCCAGGAGGATGGCTTTACACATCGCATGCTCTCACTCTCTAGCTCTTGCTCTCATCTTTGAAACTATTGTAGGGGCCTCTTTTGCTCTGCCAATCCCCATGCTAATGAAGCTCAGTATCTGGAGTGGTGTGCTGTCCAAAATGCACTTTCCCAGAATAGCCATCTCTTGATAAAACTTGAGTAATTCTAGTAAGATATCCTTGCAGATTCCACTGGGAGCCAGAGATTAGATCAATTTAAATGTAATACTTTGCTTTATCCCTTTCAGCTTTGTGCTGGGCCTGTCTGCTGCCCCTTGCATTACGGGAGCCCCAGTTGGAGGCTGGGGGTGACACTAACCTGCATTCCCGGTGCTGCTTGGCCTCGTGCAGCACGAGGGGCTCAACCTGACTCGTCCAGACCCAGTTCTCCCGCTGCTCACGCAGGAGTCCTAGCTCCTCTTGGGATAAAATCTGGGTTTGCGGGGGTGTTCCAGGCTTGGTGATAAAAAGCTACTTTTTCCCCTGAGGTTGCACGGGCAAAAGTATTAGCAAGACTTGGACACCTTTCTTCAGGGCAAGGCTGGGCGCGTTTACTGAACTCAGCAGCATAATTAAGATAGCAGGGATTGTTCCTGGTTGTGCTTTGGACTGAGGGCCCACAGGACTTTAGGGGAAAAAAAAAGATAAAAATGCTAAAAATGATCAAGTGGAGTCTGAAGCTTTTTGATGGTGTTGCTTCTGAGGCAGATATAATTTTGCCCGTTTCAGAGACAGCCAGCTTCTACCTGCCCAACTCCTTCCCCCTCCTTGTACCCTAAGTGTTTCAATGAGTAAGTGTCCAGAAAGCGGTTTTTGGAGGAAATGGCCACCAAATTCGCTATTGTGTTTTGCTTTGCTTTGTTTTGCAGAGAGCCCAAGTGACAGAAAGGGTCTGGAAGGGGTGCAAGTCCCAGCAGTTGCATGTAAGCTTGTGAAGAGACCTGCAGCATAGGTAAATTCAGTTATGGGCACAGAGTAACTGGGATTAGATGTGAGGATGTGAGTTAACTGCAAAAGAAATTGCAAGCTACCATTAGAAATGGTAAAATGTAAATTTGGGCTTATGCTTGATACTTGAAAGTCTGCTGAGCCTTGTCCATAATATGTTTCTGTCAATCAGGGAAATACCTAACTGCAAGAGGGACGGCACTGCTGAATGTACCTGAAGAGCTAGCAAAGCAAGGGCTAAGTGTGCCTGCATGCCTGCTGAGTTTGAGTATAAAGCACCCACAGTTCTAGAAACCCCATTATAATTTGACGGCCGCTAACTGATTGAAAATACAGAGCTGAACTCTTCTGGGTACAAAGTGGCACTTATGAATTCAGTATAAATAGGCTCCTCTGGAACTTGATATGCCAATGGGAAAATCAGTGTCTGCTGGATCAGACAATGATCAGGTTTATACGTCTTTCGGGGAGATTTTTTTCCCTCTCCAAGACGCAGCGTGCTGCGCTCCAATTGAGTTGCAGCCTGATTTACAGGAGGATTGTGGTGTTTGCTCCCCGAACACGCTCCGGGCTGGGACGCGGAGCGCCTGCCTCGCTGTGTCCCTCTCCCACGGGAGTGCGCACGGCCACAGCACGGAGCGCCCAGCAGCTCCCGCTCCCCAAAGCATTCCCTAAAATCCCATCCGTACGAAACCCAAGGGAGACAGCAAAAATAACAACTGCCCTCTCCTCTCCAGTGTTTGGTTTTGCAGCTTCTGGTGTAGTTCTTAAAGACCAAAATTACATAGTTGGCTGTAAAAAGATTGGCAAGACTCTTGTCAGATTAGCAGGTATATATTTTCTATCTAGGTTTTCAATTGCATACCTATCTTGAAGTATCTCCATCTATAGAGGGCACCACTTGGCCATTTGATTTAAAAATATCCTTTCCAAGGTGATAAATAATGGTTTATTACAATGGTAAGATGTACAGTCTACTTGTTTCTTGACTTATATTGCTTTGTAATAGCACTTTCCCAGTTTGATTGATTAGTACACATTAATCTCTTTTGGGTTTTATCGCGTTTGGTATGTTTTCTGTTTCTCACGTACTGAATTTAGTTTGCAGGGAGAGAAAACGTCTGTTGGAGTGTAAAGACAGTACATAGGGTCATTGCTGGCAGGCCAGGGCTTTGCTCACAGCCTGTTAGGACTCTGCAATAATTCATCTCCTTTAGGTCAGCTGGAGATATGTTGGGGAGCTAGTGCAAAACAGTTGCTAAAAACCCAAACGTGTAATATGGAGAACAGAGAGGAGTTACAGCTCTGCTTGGGACAAAATCTTCACAAAGGTAAGAGGGAAACTAACTGACGTTAGTGAGGAGCAGGCAACTAAGAACCACTATGGGAGAGACGCATCCCTTTTCAGCCCTGTGGTCTTTTTTTTCCTATCCCTTTCTTACAAGAACCTTTCTCTTTCCTATTCATCCTCAAAATGCTCTTCATTTTGCTCTGTCTCTGTTTTAAAAAAAAAAAAAAAAAAGAAATCTCAAATTGGCTTTTGCCTGAACTCCCAGGAAACGTTCATGAATTTAGTCTTCTGGATTTTCAGTCTTAGCTCTTGCCGAGCTGAGATTTGAAGTCATTTATTTCTTAGCCAAAAGTGAATGCAAATGAGGGGAATGATCTAGGGGATGAAAAGAAGAAAGACTTCTTATTCCCAGGTGAGCCGTGCGATGACTTATCTGTCTGCCTAAAACCGATTGTTCTTCCAGAGCCTTCAGTAAATACCCTGCGCGTTTATGAGCGTAGCTGCAGAAGACGCTCTTGATACCTGCTTGTTGAGCTAAACCGCGACAAGCAGGCGAACGCACAGCTGCTGGTTTTATTCCTGAGCTGTTTATCGGCCGCAACCGCTTTTAGCCTTCATGCAGCCGAAACTGGAGGTTGTGGAGTGGTAGGGAGACAGAAACCAGCATGAGGCTACCGAGTGTTTGGGCTTACAAGCCCTGTGGTCCAGGTTGTCCTCATCCATGAGGAAGGTCTGTTTGGTGATTTCAGACGGCCCTGGCACACTGCCAGCCCTGTGCCTGGGTCAATGGGATGGATAGTGCGTTCTGAAGCTGGGCTTTAAGGATAAAAGCAGTTTTGCAAAGGACTGTCTTCGTCGGGGCAAGTCTGCTCATTTAGCAGGCACAACAGTCACTCTGATCTAGCTGTGTCATTATAATTTCCCAAGGTAGACACTGTATTTCAAGGGAAAATCATTATTCTGTAATTCTGTAACAAAGGCCTTTTTTTTTTTTTAACCAAAATAGTTTGTGTACAAGGCTCTGTTAAATAGCAAGGATGGCCAAAGCAGATGGCAAAAATGCCACCGGTGCCTATGAGGCACAGCAGACCATGCTGTCAGCGGGGATGTTTTGGTCTGGCTGGTCTCTGCGTTGCTCCTGGTTATTTCTCTCCGCGGAGGCCGTGGTGTCCTGGCAGCAAAACCAGCAGCAGAGCTCTGGTCCTACCGGCTTGCTGGTCCCTGGGGGACTGTGCTAATCCCACGTCCCTTTTGTGCCCGGGCTCTAGCAGTGAGACGGGGATACGGAGCTGCAAAGAGGAGGAAGGATGGAGCAGGGTTCAAGGCGCTAGCTGTGTTGCAGCAAAGTAGGGTCTGTCATTCAACCGCTGTGACAGCAGCTCTCCGGGGCTTTGGGAATCTAGGTCTCGACTCTGCATCGTAAAACGGGGATGATGTTAGTGCTTCAGCACCTCCCGCGGGTTCCTAAATATGCTGAAGATTATGAGGCTTTTGGATATTATGGTAGTGAGAGAACAGAGAATGTGTTGCATTGGTGTGTAGGACTGGAGGGGTACAGCGAGATTTAATCCATTCGTGTTTGCAAAAGAACTCTGAGAGTTTCCTGTGAAAGCTGGTGGAGATTTGCCAAGTGTTTGCTAACATTAATGGTTAATTATTATGAAAGCTGGCAGCCTGCATACTCAGCCAGCATCTTCTCCCGAGTGAGATCCAGACCTGTTAGGGAGTTGTTAAACACGAGAGATAGAGACAGCTTCTCGCTCCGCTGCTGCCCTGTTCTCCCAGCCAAGGTCCCATTCCAAGAGCAGAGAGCAGCAGAACTTCTCAATCTTGTTGTGACAACTAGTGTTGAATCCAGAGCATTTGGCATGGGGAGGCTTCAGCCATTTTCGTGTCTAGACTCGTTTCTGTCTGCTGCTTCCATTTTTGTCTGGCTGAGCAGAATAGAAATAGGGATCTGAAATGAGATATACGCAGCAGTGAAGAAGCAAGGCCATTTCCCTTCCGGAAAAAAAAGGTTGCTTTTTCAAGGAGTTTTCATTGCAGGGAGGTTTAGGAGTATGAGGAGCACCAGGTTACCAATAGAGTCCAACTGACACCCCAGATGAGCCTTGAGGAAGAAGGACAGCAGCTCTTTGGTGGTGTACCCAGTTTCAGGGGACACAGGTTCAAATCCAAGTTGGACTTCAAATCCACTGGCTGTGCCGAGCACCTCCCAGCACACAGGGTGTCACGCGTGTCCGAGGCTGGGACACGTCACCCTGTTGTGGGGGAGAGGCTGAGTGGAGCTCAGAGCGCATGAGGTTTGGCTGGACACACACACTTCCATAGCCAGCACCTTTCCGGAGAGCTACCCGAGAGCCGTCTTTGTCTAATGGTAGTGATCCAGAACATGCCAGCAGATAACCAAGGGCTCGAGGAGCGTTTGGTCCTGTTAATACGGCTAGCAAATGCCAAACTGCAAAAAACCAAGAGATCTTTAGACTGTATCAGTACTGATTTATTTTTTATTTCGGTCTTGTAAGCTGCAGTATGAATTTCTGAAGTGGAAGGTGCATAAATCCTGTCTTTTACCCATTGATAATATCTCAGAATTATTAGTCTAGTGATGCTTGCTCTAAAAGGTAACTTTAAGGTGCATTAGTCTCAGATAATCAGCAAAGACTCAAAAAATTATTTGAGAAGCGCTTATGCAGAACCAAAGATCTTAGTGAATTGTTACCTTAAATTAATGGTGCAGTAAAAAGCGGCTTTGAGTTGATCAGCTTGCAGTAGCATTAAATGAGGTCAGATTTGAAAGTTATTAGCAAAATACCTATGTGCTGCTATAGATTTATATGCTAGCGTGATGTTTTATGGGCTCCAAATCTGTAATGTGCTCTGAGTCTACAAGACCTCCCAGCCCTCAGTGTGGGGGCAAAGAGCACTTGATATTTCTTGGTTTGCACTCTTTCACATGCTGGATCTCAGGTTTGGCCAGTGTGGCTAACGGGATTCATACCTTTAACTCCCTGCTTAATCCCCAGATGGAATGAAAGGTCCTCTCTCAATACTTATTAAAGCTCCAATTTTATTTCTCATTATTAAATCATGAAATTGGCCAAAAATGTTTGAATTAAGTGAAAGGAAGAGAGATTTGTGAGAAAATTGAAGCCTCTTTGAGGAATTGAAGAATAATCTCCAAGGATGAAGAAAGTTGCAGTTGTCAAACCCATAAGCAAAAGGATCAAAAAGCTAACCAAAAAAAAAAAAAGTTGAAAACTGCGTATGTTCAAAATCCTATCTCCTCCTCCCCAAAAAACCTTTGGTGATTGAAATATAGGGAAAATTATTCTGACAACCAGCAGAGTTCATTAGATATTCCTTCCCCTGCTTCTGCTGTTAACTCGTTGTGTGACCAAGAAATCCTGTTCTCTGTGCGTCGGCTTCCCCGCGTTGAATGTTGATCCTGCTTTCCTGAGGACAGCGAGAGTTGTTCACCATTATTAGCATGGGTTGGGAATTAATTGGATGCAAGTGTTTCACTCAGGTTAGAATGAGGCCCACATTTTCTTTATGGTTAACATTGTGAGTAATTAGGTGTTGGAATGATTTTTCACAGGCTGTGGTCAATTCTCCCTCTTAGGTGATTTTTCAAGAGCACATTTCTTCTGCTACAAATCAAATGTGAGGGTAATTAATGGAGCACGTGGCTTATATTCTGGATGTTAGCTGTGCCCCCCTTCTAGCTTTGGTATTTACGAACTCACGAACTATTCTCAGCCCCTGGTAGGTTGTTGTCCTCCTCATTTCCCCTTCCACAGTGAGCGACATTTATCAGGGATGCATCAGAAGTATGAGCTATTGGAAAAGGACCTTGACAGGATTTTTTTTTCAGATATTGAGGATGTTTCTGTCCGTGAGCTTCATCCAGTCCGTCTCTAAAAGTACCAGACTAATGCAATTGGACATAATTTGCTTTTTCACCTAAATGTATGTGTGTCTGGCGAAGAACAGCCTCATAACTGGGCCTTGTTCTGCTGAGTGCGGTAGCTCCCACGCTGCTGAGTTACGTTGTGGGTCTCTGACCATCCCGTGCGCATCCTCCCAGGGCAGGCTAAGGGGAAGCATCTCTACGGGTGACTCCGGTTCCCATGGCCCGTCGCATCCCACGGGACGTGGCTGTGGGAAAGAGGGGACTTTGCCAGAGTGGGGTCACCCGCGTCTGCCAAGGGTTGCACAAGTTTTGGCAAGCGGATACCTGTGTCCTGAGGAGGAGTAGCTTGAGATCCGTCAAAGTTCCTTCACTCGAACAACGGGACAGCTGACGATAAGCGCATTCAATCCCCGCGAGCTGGGGCTGAATTCAAGCTGGCACCTCCAGGTGAAAGACTATATTGTGCAAACAATTTCCTGACTTGCCCGGTCCCCATTAAAGCGGCTTTTAATTTAGGCCAGGGAATACACTGGCCGTTTTCTCACACTTGCGGTGCTGACCCAGTGGAGGTTAATGCAGGCATCTCCTATCAGCTGGATCTGTAACTATAGAAAGCAGGAGGCAAAGCGAGTTTCGCATCAAAACGTAGCCTGCCGGTGCCAGTTTCAGCTGAAACGCACTCTTTCTCCCTCCCGGCAACTAAATTGCATAGGTAAGTTGTGCAAAACCACGAGGATTGTTAGCGAAAGAGCACAGCGCCTCAATGCACCGTGGTTCTTTATCTCGCTGAAACAGATACGCGGCCGAGGGGGGAAAGGACAAGCAAGAGGAGACAAAGCGCTCCCTGGAATGTATAAAAAGAGCCAAATTCAGGGCGTGCGGGTAGGTGTTTTTAATGGGGCATGAGCAAGGCGCTGCTCAGCTCCCTGGCCTGGGTAGAAACCTGATAAACCCGGCGTTGTGTCCACGGGGTACTAGGAAAGAGCACGCAGCTCCTTCCCCTGCCGTAGAGGGAGACCAGCCTGCACAAGCTCTGCGTCCATCGCAGCGTTGGGCTCTAAAGCTGGAAACGGCCGCCCAAGCTGCTCAGTTTTAGGGTCAGTGAGAGACGGTTCCGTCTGTCACCGTCCAGGGCCACCGCGTATCCGGGTGCGGATCGGGCGGGCACGCAGGGAGCGGCTGCCGCCTCTGCCCTGTCCCCCCTCTGTGGTGGGGAGGTCGTCACCGTCCTTCCAAGAGCAGAGAAACGGGCAGGATCGGGAAGAGCCGCTTTTCCTTTCTTTTATTGTTCTTCGGAGTAAATGGATGTGGGTAGGAAATAATTGAGCATATGGTGGCCAAAGCCACAGGTCACTGGTGAAGGTGACACCGTGCGTTCAGGACACACACACAATTTCCACGTTTTCCGCCCATTTTTGCCCGTTCTGGTCTTACCTTTGCTCATTTGCTGCCCCCGCGCCCGAGGGCGGCGCTCGGCGACGGCGGTGACGTCACCCCGCGGCGTG